>PVKN010002110.1:0-17652 GCA_004027915.1 Capromys pilorides
AATGTAAGGAAGGAAGAGGAGTTAGCTGCTTGAGCTGCTGCTACCTCTCTCTCCCTGCACTCTTGCTTGTTGCCCTCCACCATGAAAGGTTGTTCTCTGCCATGAGCCTCTCTGCCTTGGAGCCAGCTGAATATGGACTGAAACCTCCAGTAACTGTGAGCTAAATAAACCTTTCCTTCTGTAATTCTGAGTGTCAGGTATTTGTCCCAGCAACAAGAGAAGAGTAACTAAGACAATCAGTTTCATGTTGTAAGCTTTTCTTCCTCTCTATACTAACTTGAATCTCATGTTTTTCCATGCAGCAATAATTGACAGTAACTTGAATCTATAGTAATCAGTATTCAATACAGAAAAAAGAAAAACAAAAACAACTGCAGGTATTTAAGCAGAATGAAGGGTTTTTTTGGGTGGGGAGGGTCTACAGAATATTCAGAGTCTCACTACTTGATCAGACTCATAGTGATCTGTCTGTTCACAGCCTCTAAGAGCTGGGATTATAGGCGTGCACCACCATGCCCAGTCTCATTAAAAAATAATGCAAAGTATCAGTGTTATGCTTTGTGTGTAAGTGTCCCCCCAAAGTCTCAGTGCACCCTGGGGGTGGGGTCAGCAAGCCAGGCCCAGCAGGATCAAACTCCTGACCTCTGCTGCTGCTTGCAGGTGCTTTAATCTGCTGAGCTATTTCACTGACCCAGAATGAAGTTTAAGGGAGGACACTGGGTATTTCCAAAAGCAGTGAACACTGAGGTACAGAAGTAGACTGTAGGCTGGGCCAGTGGGAGCTGCAGCTAAAATTATGCTTAAAATATACGGAGGTGCATACCGTGCAAAGGTGCAGGCATGCGCACTGGCGCTGCTGCTGCCGCTGCTTCAAAACCCTCACAACACTGGGGACCAGACCTTGTGGCTTCAAATTGGATGTTCTGGATTGTGCTTGGGAGCAGTAACAACTTAAAGAAAGTAAAGTGGTCTCCCCTCACATCTGCCCTTCAGCTCTTGGCCAGGGGCTCTAAGCAGGGGAAGCAAAAGCGCGGCTGCCAGCTCGGTTCTATTGGGAACAGGAAAATAGCTGCCACTTCTCCTTCGAAGCACAGGAGGCCCTGGAAGAGTGCGAGTGGGTGGGAGCGCGTCTCTGCTCTGGTCTCCACGGCACCGTACACTACTTTTCATCTGCCTGAACTATCAATTCTTAGTGGTGTATTTTTATTTTTTGTAATCGCTCTATTTATAAAGACCTATATCACAAATGTTCGCAACGTCAATGTGCTTTGTTGTATGCTAGACAGAGACATTATTTTTGAAGATCTTTAAAAAATATTTGAACTTTTTCCCCACTCGCGCTTATTTTTGAATTGATCCGATGAGGTCTTCAAGTCTGTAATGTCAATGCCAGGGGAAAATAATTACAAAAAGAAGTACAACAACACAATAAACTAACTAGGGAAAACCAAAAGTAATGTGGCCTTCATGGCCAACTAGCTTTGTTACAGGTTGATGATATAGGTTTCAACTGAGAGGCAGGGATGCCCCGAACTGTCTCTACCCAACCCGGGTACAGAACAGCAATGAGAGAGAGGGCCTCCAAACACGCAACAACCATTTCCATCATGTGTGACGTGTGCTTTTGCCTCGTGAGCAATTACATGTGTTTCTGTCTACGTCCTGGGCAGTGTAAGAAGGAAGAAAGAACCTTAGTGAAGAGAAAACCAAACCAAATGAGATTAGGCCCCAAGAGAGGTCAGCTATCTATCATCCACTTAGCTAAAGATGCAAAGCATTTATCCACCACAAGGAGGGGCAAGGAGAACCACTCACTGTCTATGCGAAATGCAGGGACCAGGGACGGTGTGATAACCTGTCGCCTACTTGAGCTGCAGTTGGAGCCTGGACACTGCAGGACACACAGCGTTGGTGTGGGGCCTGGCTACTGACCCAGCAGGACTTTAGAGGATGGCACAGGTGCAGGCTGCCAGGTGGAACCGAGGCTGGATAGGAGTGTGAGCCTCACAGGACCTGGAGGTAGGGACTGGGAGCAGGGCTACTGTGGCCTGAGTTTGCACATTCTTTGGAAGTCTTTCAAAGATGGCTGAAGTTCCTTTCCAAGACAGGTCTCTTTCCATTGTTCTTGGAAGGCTTCTCCTTGTACCATCAATTCTCGTGTTTGTCTCCCTGAATCTGGGCCCTTCTAATTAACTTTGGTGGCAGCTATGGTCAGATTGTGTAGCTTCTGGACAATATAATCGGTTTTGGGCATGTAGCACCTGGCGGGATGGGCGTGCCACACTCCAGGAAGTAGGGACTGGTGCTGCAGTTGGTGTAGTTCAGCTCATGTGACCCACTGCTGGTTCCTTGCACTTGTAGTTCTGCGTGGAAGCCATGTAGGTCCCCAGCAAGGTGTCTTTGATCTCGTGATGGAATGCAAACCCTGAAATACCAGCTTGGAGCTCAGCCAGGAACCCCAGGGACAGAAGCACTGCGTACAGTTTCAGCATCCATGGCTACCACAATACAAAGCCAAGCACCCAAGCAAGCCAGAGCAATCGTGGCACCAGTTCTGAGGAGCGGGGGGAGCATTTGTGGAGTCGTCAGCAATAAGGGAGACACGGGCACCCAGGGGTAGTTTTCCCCAGACTCCAACGGCCTGCTGGATCAGCCAGTGATTCAGAAGCCAGAAAAGTAAACGAGGAGGAGGATTTTGAGGCAGAGCATGGCAGGCTTGGTCTCCACTCTCCTCAAAGCCACTCTGAAGGGCTCCAGCTGTGGGGACAGGCACTCAGGGGTGCTTTTAAGTCTTCCATTATGATTGTAGGCTTGTCAAGTTTTTCTTTCATGTCTGCAAATTCCTGCTTTCTATATCTCAAAGCACCTTTTTAGAAGCGTTCAAACTCATAAATTACTATATCCTTTTGGTAGGCTGTCATTTTCTTCTCCTAAATGTTACTTTTCCTTCTTGTTCCTGTTCTTTAATTTCAGCTTTTATGATGCAAACTACTTATGGACATACTACTTCCTTTTGGTCAGTATTTACCTTATATAAATTTTGTCCTTTCATTTTCGATCTGTATATATAATTTTGCTTTGCACTGGGTCTCTGGTAAGTGGCAGATATTAGACAGCCGCTCAGAGCCTCTGACTCTTTTGTCTGTGTGCGCAGCCAATTTTGTCTGTGACCACTGGTGGGCCTGGGCTCTTTTTACCATTGATTTTCATAATCTCTTTTTAAGACAGATTTTCCTGCTTTTGCGCCCTTTTCTGCCTTCCTTAGGTGTATCAGTTTATACCAATTGCTTTTATTTTGGGAGCCAGGTTGTAAAGTTTACTTTTAACACTTACCCTTACCTTTATAACCTATGTATTTGTAATCTATATTTCTCCAAGAAAGTCAAAATTGTCACTTTTGTTCTTCCCCTGAGTGGGACAGTTCCCTTCACATGATATCAGCCCCCCAGCCTGCAGACCCCCACACCATCCCTTTGTTATTTTAGTTTTGTCTTTTTTCTTTCTCTTAGCTAACATTACATTGGCCTTTAAGTCCTACAGTTAATATTTAGTTTATCACCAGGATTTTTCTTTTGTTTTGCTTTCAGTTGCTTCTTAGATTAAACTCCCTCCATGAAAAGGCGAAGCTAGAGATAGAGAGAGTGTGTGGGAGGCTGCAGGCCTGGTCCCAGGTATGAGGCAGTTTCTTTAGTAAATACTTACTGAACATTTACTCTGGGTCTTGTATAGCATCTCATTTAATCATGAAATAAACTCTCTCCGGCCTGCTTCAATGTTCTCTTTCCCCAGAGGAGGAAGGCTGAGGTTCTAATAGGTGATTCGCTTGGGTTCAGGCTACTGGAGAGATGTAGAACTAATGTCCAAGCTAAGTCCAAGGCTACCCAAAGTCTCTGCTCTGGACTTTAGTCCCATAAGGACACAAAATGGGCAGGCCCTGTATCTTAGTACTCTCTCAGTCCCTGGGATAAAATACCTGTCATCCACAAGGTGAAGGAGGAAAAGTTTATTTCAGCTCATGGACTCAGAGGTTTCCATCAGTGGTCTGATGACTACAGGGCAGAAACATCGCTGCGGAAGAGAGAGAGGAACCAGAGACAGGAGCTTGCTCGGGGACCTGCTTCCCCCACTGCACTGCTTCCATGAGTCTTTGGGTTCACTTTTTTAAAAAAAATCTAAACCATGGTTCAGCCAAATAGCTCAGTGGATTAAAGCACCTGTTTAGGCAGATGCAGGGGCCAGGTGCTCTATCCTGGGCCTGCTGTGCTGGCCCTGCCCCGGGCCCTGCCCCGCCCCCCGCCCAGGCATGCTGAGCAGCCATTGAGACTGGGCCTGGCGGTGCAAGTGCCTGTAATTCCAGTGCTTGGGAGGCTGTAAGCAGGAGGATCACTAAGAGTCCAATCTACATAGTGAGACCCTGTAGACCCTGTACCAGATACAAAATAATAATAATAATAATAATAATAATAATAATATAAAGATAAAATCTAAACCGTAACTTCTTTTTGGCTACTTTATTGCCAAAGTGGTGACTATCATCTAGCAAACACACACACACACACATCCCACAGAAACCAGCAGAAAGGCAGGGAACAATGGCAGTGCTTCATGGAAGCCAAGAGAAGAGTGTTTTCTTTAATAAATTACTTACTTTGGGAGGATTTTTAGGCTCCTAAAAAGTTGCAAACGTGGGGCTGGGAATCTAGCTCAGCAGTAGAACGCTTGGTTAGCAAGCCGGAAGCCCTGGGGTCAGTCCTCCGCACCCAAAACAAAAAATAAACCTCAACTAAAAAGAAAATCTCAATTAAAGAGTTGAAAATATGATTAAAAAGCTCTATATATCCCTCATGTATCTTCCCCTATTGTTAACATCTGACATTTCCACAGTACATTTGTTGCAATTAAGAAACCAATGCCACTGGGCTCCAGTCTTAACTTGGATTTCAGCAGTGTCCCCTGTCCACTCCAGGCTCCTAGGCAGGGCGCCATGCTGCCTGTAGCTACTCGGGTCTCCTTGGCCTCGTTGGTCTGTGTGCCTTGGGTAATTCCATGTTTTTCATGACCTTGACGATTCCGAGAAGCGCTAACCAGGTGTTTTGTAGCTTCTCAACTAGAGTTTCTCTGATTTTTTTTCCCCTACTGATTAAACTGGTGCTCGGGGTTTTTAGAAGAAAAAAAAAAAAAAAAACACCACAGAGAGGAAGTGCTTTCTGCTTTCTGTCACATCCTCTGGGGGCATGTGACAGCTTCAGGCAATATTAACCTTCACCACTTAGAGGAGAGTACTTTCCAGTCTTCTCCACTGCAGAGTTTCTATTTTAGGAGTTTTAAAATGGAGAAAGGTAATGTTTTCAAAGGATATTTCAAAGTATCACACTGTGATGTTAAGCGTAGAAAAAGAACGGAAGGAAGAGCACCAAAACGCTAGCAGTTGCTTCGTTCCTCCTTTTTGCTTTTCTGTATTCTTTTTCTTGCTCCTCAGTGTATATATGAGGTGAGCTTCCTTATACGCTTTTAAAAGCTGTGCATATAGTATCACCTCCATTTTGCAAACAACACACACAGACATATTTATCATAGAAAAATTTATAAGACATTTATTAAACATTGATAATTTGGAGTTCTCCCTAAATTTTTTATTTTTCTTGGGATTTTTATGAATTTTTCACTTTGCACTTTTTCATTGGACTGCAAGTACATAGGATTAATTACATTTATCATAGTACACATTCTTAGCACTGGCCTATACCAGGCCCTCGTTAATGCTTGTTAATGCATGTATTCATGTATTTGTCTTAACAATATAAAAATATTCACAGAATCACTGCCCAGAATTAAAAATAAAATATTGATGAGGATTTATGCTGGGGGTGGTAGTGCACACCTATAGCCGTAGCACTCAGGAGGCTGATGCAAGAGGATTGCTGTGAGTTTGAGATCAGCCTAAACTAGTAGCAAGACCTTGTTTCAGCACACACACACACACACACACACACACACACACACACACGTACTTATATCTTGTAATATGATCTTCCCCACTTTTATTCAACCAAAGTGGCCTTCAACCTGAATCCTATGTTCGCTGATCTTTTGCTTTTTTTCTCATGTAGTTTTATCATTTCTGTCTGTTTTCTGAAGGAACATATGCATGCTTTTCTCCTGTTCCACTTTCATTTAAATGTTACTATGCTGGCGATGTGGCATTTCCTTTCATTACTCAAAATCATACTGCAAACTCCATCCATATCATTCCACTTAGCCACCTAGTGTTCTTTCTGACTGTTGTGTAATTCCCAGTGTATGTTACTCCAGAATTTGCGTGCCTGTCTTCTTCTGGGTTGTCTGAGTTATTTCCAGGTTTTGTGCTAAAGGAAACATTCTAATATGTCTTCTGATGTGTGTAATGTTTCTCTCCTGTATGAAGCTAGGTGTGAAATTTCCTGGATCCCGGTTGGCTTAGTTTGGATTCCCGTAAGGCAGAGCTGGAGATGAAAATGAGGATGCAGAGAGTTTATTTGAGGACTCATAGCAGGAAGGAGGAATGAAATAGTAGGGAGCGTGAGAGAGGGAAGAGACCAAAGTCACTGCTGGAGGGAGAGGAACTTGAGTCCTAGAATAGTGGGCCTGAAGAACAGACTATCTGGGCCTTTGTCTGCAGGATCCTGAGCCCCAATTGGACAAGCACAGCCCCTGGAATGCTGCCTTGTCCACATCTGCACGCTGGGCTTGGACTGAACTTCTACTCTACCCCCAGCCCCAAAGAGATGTGCAGCTTGTGTTGAGGTGGGACCAGTGGGTCAGGAGAGCTGTAGCCATGGCTTAAACCAGAAAGAAGGCAAGAGGAGGGACACTGGCACCTGAGGTAATAGGATAAGTGGGTGATGATCAGCTGCGCTAATGCCCAGCTGTGCTCCCAGGGGGTTTTGCAAATTTATGCTCCAATCAGCAGTGTAGAGAGCCTGGATGAATCCAAATCTTATGGGACCCTTGGTATTGCCAGGCTTTGTAATGACCAATTGTTGCCTCTCTCTCTCTCTCTCTCTCTCTCTCTCTCTCTCTCTCTCTCTCTCTCTCTCTCCTTTCCTGCAGTAAGCATATATTTTTGCCGGGCATTTCTTTTAAATTCAGAAATGGAAATAAATTGTACTTCTTTCAAGTATTTTCTGTTCAGTATCGATTGCTGCAGAAGAGTCTGGAAACATAAGACCAAGGAAGGAACTACTGTGAAGCCCCAGGTTGTGGGTGGCTCTGGGGGGAGTGACTATGCAGGGGTAAAATCTCAAGGGATCAGGGGTGGGGATGACAGGGCTGCAGCAGAAGAGACTGAGCAAGAGGTTTGGAGGAGGCATGCAAAGGTTATTTCCAGGATAGGAAATAGGGAGAACTGAGTTACATCCAAATAGAAACTAAGGGTGGAGGGGATGGAGATGCTTCCCAGGTTCCTCATGGGTCGAAGGGCACATGTGTTGCCGATGACCCCATGAACTGGAAAACCCAAAACAGACCCTTGAAGCCCCAGGCTAGAAGCTCTGGCGCACAGGGCTCATAGCTCCACATCATCAGGTTTGCCGCCCCCCATCAAAGGACAGACAAAGCAGGTGCCACTCTCTCTGTGACCCCCCAGAGACCCCTGTTGACACTGCTGTTCCTTTGCTCTCAGTCATGCCTTCCACCACTGGTCATGCCTTTCAGCCATGAAGGTGCAGATTACAGTCACAACTCCTGGAACCCTCCAGAGATAACACCTGCATTGTGGCTGCACCTTTGGGTCCTGGGCTGCAGCCTCAGGGACCAGATACCCTGTGCCTCTGGACTCCAAGCAGCTAAGACCGCCAGATGCCTCTTTGTTTGTGTTCCTCGTCCTACAGGGATGAGGACAAACACGAGAGGTAGGAAACTGGAGCTGTGGCTGCTGCAGGTGGATATGCTTGTGCCTAGGACAAGTGGCCCTTTTTGAGGTGCTGTCAACACTCTGACAAAAGCTGCTGATGGATGCACATGACGTCACTGTCAGTGCCAACTTAGCTTGCCTGGCTGAGGTAGTGTTGGTCAGGTTTCTCCATGGGAAAGGCTTCTAATCCCCCACCCACAGCACTTTCCATGTGGAACTCTTAGGGAGGAAGTTATGATGCGCAGATCACACTGAAGCAGTGGGAATTTACAAGCCTCCTCCTTTTGGGCAAAGAATCTACATAAATTACTTGGAATTTTGCATGAGAGATCAGTTCCTTCTCCATCATTTATTCTACACTTATTTAGTCATTTATACCAGTATGAAATCATGAATGTTTATTTTATACTTTAGATTGTGATCCAATGCTACTTTATTTTGTTGCTCCAACAATTCCAGTTTTGGCCATTGGGAGCTCTTCTAGTTGGCTTCTGTACCTGACATTTTGACATATACCCACCCACCTGTGCATGTGCGTGTGTGTGCCCGTGTGCACAGGCTGTATTTCCTGCCTACCTGGAGACCTTTGACCCTCCAGTGTCAGTTGTGGATGCAATGAAGACTAAGACCCTCTCCTCCAAACTCCCCACCTGCTCTTAACAGATCTCAGAGCTCCTGAGCACTGCGGACTTCCGGCCCTGCCCACTCCCACCTCCCGCACCCACTGCCCTAAGAAACAGTGCCTTTTCCCGTGTTTCAGTCTGTCCTTGAGCCAGGACCCAGCAAAGCTTTACAACCGAGCAATGGAGCTGCCACCCTCTGAGTGTATGAATAAACTTATTTAAGGGACAAAATAGAGCAAACTCTGCCTCTCCACGGCAATGGCAAACAGAAGCACCAAAATGACACCCAGGATTTTGGAGGCAGATTTATTTACATCAATAAGCAATAAGTGACTGGGATCACTCCCAGAGTATCAGGCCCTGATCTCTGGTGGTCCAGGACTCATAGGAGATAAGCAAGCAGGCAGTACAGAGGCAGAGTAGTTTGTCAGTTGGGGACTGATTTACACAATGTGCACCATAGTGACCAGCTCTTTCTTTCTTTCTTTTCTTCTTTTTTAATGAGCAGAACATATTTATTGAGGGAAAGAAAGCTCCTGTCCGAGAAAGGGACAGGAGGGGTGTCCCGAGTGGAAGTTCCCCAGAAGCTGTCTCTTCCAGGGACTTTTATAGAGGAGAAGCCATGGGAACTCACTTAGGTGGGTATGAGGTGGGATCAAGACCAGCTCTTTCGAAGAGACAGGAGCAACCAGATCTGGGACAGAAGCTAGTATCTGGACAACTAACAAAATGAAGTATACTGGCTGGGGCGGGGGGCATTTTCTGTTATGCCATTGCCTTTGAGCTTACCTTCTCCATTCCTGGCTTCAGAGAAATGACCTTTTGCCTGAGACTGTTTCTGTTACACGCTCTGCCATCTGGAGTCAGCCGGACATAGACTCCATTCACTTTACCACTCAAAGCACCAGCTTCTTCATCGGTAAAGGAGGGACAATCACAGCCTCCAAATGAGTAGCTACTAAATGGCTCAGCACCTGCTACGGGTATCTGCGGCTAGCTTCTGAAAAGCCCCTACTATGTGCCCAATGCACATAGTACGTGCTTTATGAATGGTCATCTTATCATTAGCTGCAGCCTAGATTTCTCTCCCTGGCTCTCCCTCAAATCCACTCGCTCACAAGCTTGAACATTGTGGCTCTTGGAATCTTGCCCTGATCTATGCCCCTGCCTTCTCCTCCTTATCTCCCAAATCCTTAGACTCTTCAATATCTGTATAATGGACCTTGCATATCACACCTCCTTGCCTTTGCCTGTGCTGCGCCCTCCTCCTGCCATGTCTTCCCAGGCTTCCTCCTCTGAGCATTCCAAGGCCTGGGCTTCTGCCTCAGCGAGACATTTCCCAGACACCCAGCCGGTGTTCCTGCTTCTCTCCTTTGCACCAGCACCTCCCTAGACTTGCACACTCTCTGGCCTGCCCTCAACCCCTCACCAACTGGGCTGCTCCGTGACCAGGGTCATGCTTTTGTAGAGTGGGTAGTAAGGAAGACAGGACGCAGACCAGGAGGCCCAGAGACCCAAGAGGGGTCTGCGTGAGGACCATGGCTCTGCAGCTTATCAGCTGTGCGACCTCAAGCAGCTTCTCTAAACTCTTTGAGCTTCATCTTCCTTCTTTATAAGATGATAATAATGATAGCTGCTACTTTATAAAAATACTGTGAAGACTGAAGCAGATAATCCATGCAAAGCATTCCACATAATGCCCTGCACACAGAAAGTACTTAATAAATGAGCGCTCTTTCTCTCTCTCTCTCTCTCTCTCTCTCTCTCTCTCTCTCTCTCTCTCTCTTTCCTTTAATATCAGGCAGGCAGGAGTTGCCTGCTCTACCAGGCTCCATTTATTGATGGATTCAAGGCTAAAAATAGAGGCACAGCCTTAGGAGCAGGTCCTTCCAGAATGGACAATTGATGTCCTCGGTATAAGCTTGGGGAAAGAGACTGCTTCTCCTTCCAGGGACCTCTCAGTGACATACAGATCATGTACGTCCTCAGCCTGTTTCTCACTGATTTCCAGAGTGTCCAGGCCAATAAGCTCTCAGGACAAGAGCAATGCTATCCACAC
The DNA here is from genome assembly GCA_004027915.1 of Capromys pilorides. NCBI lineage: Eukaryota > Metazoa > Chordata > Mammalia > Rodentia > Capromyidae > Capromys > Capromys pilorides. The sequence continues at coordinate 10,574 of PVKN010002110.1, forward strand.
TGCAGCTTCTGCCCCGGCTCTGCCACACATGGTCAGGCAGTCTCCTCCCCTGAGAATTATTACTACTCCCCAGCCTGGGACACTGACAATGTAACAACATTGTTTGTAACAGCAGACAGCAGACACTTTCAGAGTCCCGGAGGCCAGTCGCCAGCTCTGAAACTCTGGCTGGTGGTGTCCCAACCAGGCTCTCGAGCCTCAGTTTCTGAACCTCTGAAATAAGCTCAGCATCCGTTACACACAAGGCTGCTGTGAGGACCCAAGGAGGCTGTGGCTGCAGCTGCTGACAGTGGCAACTCCTAATGGGAACCTGACCTAACCAGCAGTCCATCTCTCCATCTGAGAGCTCAGGGAATAGAGACAGGAATTTATTTTAGCTGTTTGTAGCTATTGATCCACCAGACTTGGAAAATGCAGAGAAATACAGCCAGCATGAAGACACCTTGTGTCTTGTCCACTAACACACTGGCTCCGCCTGTGGATGAACCATTTCTGTGCAATTGACTTCCCTGCCACTGGCTCAGTGCTCCTGGCAAGTCGCTTCATCTCCCAGAACAAGAGGCTGATTCAATTAAAGCAGATTCCGAGCTGTGGACAGGAGCCCCTGCTTTCCTTTCTGCCACTGATGCACCTTTATGGTGATGTGAAAGGGCACAAGTCTGGCTCCCAGGGGCACTAAAGAGGATAGCTGGAGCTGGACAGCTTGAAAGTCAGGACCACAGCCTTAGGCTGCCCATCCCTTCTTCAGCCCCTCACTCATTTCTGACCCTGAGATGGATATAGAATTGCATGATGGTAATATTTATACAAACATGCAATCCCACTCACTGCATTCCTCAAGGTGGGAGGAAAGGACAGCAGCTCCAGTGAAAGGTCAAAAGCCTTTACACGGGCACCATTCACAGATTCTTCTAAGCCTATGCATTTGACAGAGGAAGAAGAAATCTATGCTTGGCCCAGGATAAGCATAAGAAGAGGAAGACTGAACAATCAGCTGAGGGTGTGAGCCGTCCCTACGGGACTGATCCCGTCAGGCAGGACTGGCACCGTGGCAGCACCTACCCAGGGTGTGAGAAAATGCGGCTGTGTAGTCTCACTGTCTGGGGTTTGCACCCCAGTGATTAGGCTGCCCTGCCCAGCCAGGCTCTACCACCCAGGAGTTTCCTCATTCCATACATTTCTTTGTTTGCATACTTCATATTCTTGCTTGAAGACAACACCGTCCAGTCTGGGAAGTTTAAGTAAAATGGAAATTCACTGGAGATGTTAGAGAAACCAGCTCTAGGTGCAGCATTGGAGCCTCTCTCACACGCACACTGCAGAGCGGAACTCATGAGAGAGCTGCAGCTGTTGCTGGTACCAGAAGCACATTGCTGTGGTCGCCACCCAGGCCAGGAACAAAGGACACCCCGTAGGCAGCTCCATGCACACTCCTGATCTCGGAGGAAGCTAGGTCACTACCAGCACCCTAGCTGCAAGGGAAGCTGGCTTGGCTTTGGAAAGAAAAGACTCCAGTCAGCAGGAGTCTACCCAGATATCATCCAAAATGTAGTGATATTTAAACAACTATTGAGCAGTAATGGATGATAAACATTTGGTATATCTTCCTTCTTATCTGTCTCCTCCAATTAGACAATAAACTCCATGCAGGCAGGTATTTTGAATGTTTTATTCATCATTGTCTCCCCAGAACCTAACAATAGTTTAATGAATACAGGGGTGACTAACCTGTGAGGCTACTGGCTAAATAATGGTCTCTCAAGGGCCTGTATCTCTATGACCTCAGGAAGCTATGCCTTCCATATGGCATGCCCATCCCCCCACCTCCTTTGCCGGTTGGTGACATTGTCTTCATCTTTTGTTTCTCAGAGCTTGGATTCACCTCCTCTTGGAGGCCTTTCTCATTGAACAGCTCCATCCCACCCCCACCACTATCACTGCTGACACATTCTTATACTGGGGAGCTGGTTTGGTGTGGTGGTGAGGAAAGACAGCTCTGGGGCCAGGGATTTAGCACAATGGCGCAACGCCTGCCTGGTGAGTGTGAGTTCCTGAGTTCAATTCCCGGTACCTTCCATCACCTCCCACAAAAGAAAGAAAGCCGGCTCTGAACTCCAACTGCCTGATTTCAGATGTTACTGGCTTCAGCCCTAACTAGCTATCAGAGATTGAGTAAGTGGTGTAATCATTCTGGGGTTGGGTCTCTCCACCTACAAAGTGAGAATAAATAAAGACAGTAGCTAAGTTACAGGGTGACAGTGCAATGAGTCTCATGTTTGTTTCTCTGGCCTGAGGTCTCCCAGAAATCAGGAATTGGAGTGTCCCTTATCCACAGTTTCTCTTCATTCACCTGCCATACTGAATGGATATTCACCAACATTTATTGGGTAAATTCAGTCACAGGAAGATGGAAAGGTAAAATATTTAAAGTTTGTATGACAGAAAAATGATTAAAATTAAAATGGGTCTGGGAGTGGGAGAAATGGCTATGTCTATTATGCACAAATTCACTATGCATCCATAAAAAGAACACCTGTGTTGCTGAGAGAGATCTGTACAAAGGTCAGGAGCAGGCAACTCAAGTGACAAGATGGCAGTGGTACGCAAATGTGGAAGAACAGTCAAGCTTCTTCCACAAAAGAAATACAAATGAGCTACAAATGAAAGCATCAATAACAGAGAACACAGAATTCAACACAGAATTATTTATAACACTAAAGAGTGTCCAAGAACAGAAGAATGGTTACATAAATAATGATCTACTGGTTCAATGGCTTGGTGTTCCACCATTAAACAATTATGAAACTGTTGAAACAAGTGCCTCGGTACGGTAAGTTTATAAGCAGACTGCGAAGTTAAATTTGAAGCATGATCACAATGTGCAAAACGTTCATCAGCACTTGATGAAAGCTTGGCAGGAAACACGAGGAAATGAACACAGTTGCTTTGCTAAAAGGGAGAGATTGCTGAGCGCCCACCCGATGCCAGGCTCTATGCCAAGGCCTCGCACCATCTCACTTCATTCCTCACTTCCTCCCAAATCGCGACAAGGTCAGGGCTGTTATCCCGCTACAGATAAGGCAGCTAAGGTATAGAGGGGACAGTAAAGCCTGCCTGAGCTGGCACGGCCAGCAGTTGGCAGATGGAGATGCCAACCCTGGTGTTTTAGACTCCAAGTCCAGTGCTCCATCCAACACATCAGTTGTGTAAAATGAATGGGATCCAGGTAGGTTTTCTTGCTCTTTATGCACTGCCTTTAAAGGCCATTTGCACAATTAAAACCCTGGGGATAGGGGTGCTGATGAGTGAGACGCTCTCACACGTTTTAGTAACTTTCTCTACTGCTGAGCTACATCTCCAGCACCCTACCCTTTTTTAAAAAAATATATTTAGTACAGGGTCTCACTACACAGCTTAGACTCATAGTGATCCTTCTGTTTTCAGCCTCCCTAGCACTGGGATTATAGGCATGCACCACCATGCCCGGACTGGGTCCCAGGCTCAGCGCACCCGGTGCAGGGCTGGTGCAGCATGTGGTGCCCAGGAGCAAACCCTGGACTTGCCTAAGCAGGCACTTAGTCCGCTGAGCTATCTCGCCAGCCCTTTCAGCCCTTTTAAAGCATATTTAAAGAAATACCAACGCAAACTCTAGAAAGCAGTTTGGTGAGACCCTGTTCTTCCAGAAACTTCCACGAACCACATCTCCCCTCCCTGCCACCACCACCATTGGCCCATAGCTTTGCCCAATCAATGCTAGGAAACAGCTTGTGGATCCTCTGCCCCTCGTGGGAGGCACCTGGCATTTATTTCCGGCTCTCTCTTCACCAAGACTCTCCTTTCCACCAAGGCTATGCCTGGAAACTCTGGATGCCTCTGCCAGGGGGATCCCAGTGCTATTATCACTATTTCAAAAAGTACTGGAGCGCAGCGACCAGGGTTCGATCCCCAGTATGCTGTGCTGGCCCTGTTCCCAGAACACACCGAGAGGTCAATTGAGACTGGGCATGGTGGTGCGCGCCTGTAATCCCAGCTCTTGAGAGGCTGAACACAGTGGATCACAACGAGTCGGATCTACATAGTGAGACCCTGTAGACCCTGTGCTAACTACAAAAAGAAAAGTTAACTGGAAATCCTCGCACTCCAGCAGCAGGCAGGAGGATCACTGTGAGTTTGAGGCCAGCCTGAAATATGTAGTGAGACTGTCTCAGAAAACCAAAATCCAGCTGAGAATTAAGCATTGACCCAGAACACGGTGTAACATGCTGATGAAGTGGGAAGAAGGGAACACAGTCCTGGGGGCGGGAGAAACGTCGCTGAGCCTCGGCACGGAGGAGTCAGGGAGGTCTCCTTGGGGAGGTGACTTTTTCAGCTCAAATCTAGGGGTGGGTAGGAGGAGTCAGCCAGGCAACGAGCAGAAGGAAAAGGGTGCACACAGGTAAAGTCTTGCAGTGGGAAGTAAAATGGAACAGGTCGCTGTGACCAGAGTAAAATGCTTTAAAAATGAGGCCAGAGAGGTTAGCAGAGGCCCATCTGGAAGAGATGAGAAGGCACATGGAGACAGTGGGAAGCCATGAAGGGAAGCAGAGGATGAAGAGGAGGATGTACATCCCGGAGCAGGCTATCAAAATGGAAGGAGGCCTTGCAAGAGAGCGCGAGGGTACAGCCAGGCCCAGGCCCTTGGACCTATTTGGCTTTCATGAAGCGGAGGAGTTGAAGCTCAGTTCAGAGCCACACAAGACAGCCGAGGCTCGGGGCAGGGAGGGGACTGATGGTGACGAGCCCTCTGCTTAGTAGCTGCACAGAAGGAAAGGCTCACGGACCCACCTGCAACCCTGAGCCGCCAGCGAAAGTCCGCCATCCTGGAGCAGCTCTGGCCTCTTACTAGCACCAAGCTCTTGCCAGTTACTGGCTTCTCTCAAACATTAGCGATCCGCGATGAACCACCTCAAGATCGGCATGCAGATGCAAGGAACACAGAGAGGGCAAGGTCAAGACAAAAAAATAAAAATAAAAGGAGGAACCAACCAAACAAACAACAAAGCACACTTACTGGAATAAAAACAAAGCAAAGCAAACGCAAAACAAAAAACCTCCGCAAAGCATTTATCCCTTCACACCAAGAGCTCGGAGAAAAGATCTAAGAGCTCATGGAGAGAATAGCGAGATAACAAGAAAATAAAACACAAGCTGTTGGGGGTTCAGAAAAAGGCGGAAGGAAGATGACAACGGTACCACAGGAGTAAGATTCCAGGCAGAAGAAACACAAGAAGAACAGGCTGTGGAAGCACAATAAAAGACAGGAGATGGAAATGAGGAAAGTGGGAAAAGAAGATGGAAAGTTTTTGAGTTTAAATGATACCAGAACAAAATGATTGCTCTAATGTGGTGCGATTTGAGGCTTCTGCACTCCAGGGTTGCCCAGTGGGATGGCATTGGGACCTTCAGAAGGCGGGGCCTGGTAGACAGTAATGAGGTGTTGGATAAATGTAGGTCTAATTTGTTCCCCTTGAGAAGGGGTCGCTACAGGGAAATGTAGTGCTGCCCCTAACTCCAACCATTTTTGCACAGTTCGAAATGCTCACACACACTCCAACATCCGAGATGTCACTTGCACTGCACCAGTGCCATGTTCTTGAATCTTTACAATTGTGAGCTAAGTAAACCTCTTTTCTCTGTAAAGCATCCAGCCTCAGGAAGTTTGCTATAGCAACACAAAACGGACACAGTGATATTCAGAGCCAGTGCTAGGGTTTGAATATATTTTGTTCCCCCAAATTCATACAGAAGTTTAATAACCAGTGTTCATGGTACCAAGAGGATGAAAATTTAATTTGACTATGGTGTTTAGAGGTTGGGTGTTGGAAAGTGATTAGTTGAGGTCGCTAGGGTGGAGTCCCCATGGTTGAATCCTGGTGGCTTTACAGATAGAGGGAGACTTCATGGACACAGAGACACATATATGTTTCTGCCACGATGTAATACAGACCAGGGAGACTTTCGTAAGAACCTGTGCTATGCTGTTTGGACCTTGTGCCTCCAGACCTCTAAACTAAATGAACTTTTTTTTTTTTTTTTTTAGACAGAGTCTCACGCAACCCTCCTGCTTTAGCCTCCTGACTGCTGGGATTATAGGCATGCATCTCCATGCCTGACTGCTTTCTTTTTAATAAAGTAGCCTGCACCAGGGATTCCACTATAGCAACAAAAAGCTGTCTAACACAGACCATATACAAATAAAGAGTTTCTGAAAAAGTAAAGCAATATCATTTAACAAACATTTTAAGAAATAATTCAAGAAAATATTTTAGCTGAGTGTGGTGGCACACGCCTGTAATCCTAGCACTTGGGAAGCTGAGGCAGGAGGATTGGTGCGAGTTTGAGACCAGCCTGGGCTACAAAAGTGAGCTCAAGGCCAGCCTGAACTGCATAGCGAGACCCTGTCTCAAAAAGACAAGAAAAAAAAGAAAGAAAGAAAGAAAGAAAAAGAAAAGAAATAGGAAACTAATTGAAAAATTAATGAGACCCAGGAAAACTGAACAATATCAAAATATATTCTAATAAAAATGTAGCAGATGGTAAAGTTAAGAAAGAATCTACAAAAAAAAAAAAAAAAAAAGGCCAGCCAAATAGCTAAGCAGATTTAAGCACCTGCAAGCAGGTGCAGGGGCCAGGGTTTTGCCGGCCTGTTCCTGGAGTGCTGAGACGGCAATTGAGACTAAGTGGGGTGGTGTGAGCCTGTAATCCCAGCTCTTGGGAGGCTGTAAACAGGCAGATCACTACAAATTCGATCTAGTAATGAGATCCTGAACACCCTGTAGACTCTTCCCTAAAATACAAAAAAGAAAGGAAGGAAAGGAAAGAAAAGAATCCTTGGGGCACCTAGACAAACAGGAAGAAATGGGGGTGGGTAGTACCATCAGGCTGGCTACTGGCTTCTTCCCGGCAACTTCCGGTATTAGCATACAATGGAACAACACCTACAAAAGCATCAAGGAAGTACAGTGTGACTCAAGAATGTTATTTTTAGCCAAACTGTTGTTTAAGTACAAAAGCAAAAGACAAATTTCTTTTTCTTTTCT
>PVKN010002110.1:17752-44971 GCA_004027915.1 Capromys pilorides
TTTTTTTTTTTTTTTTTTTTTTTTTTTTTTTTTTTTTTGCAGTACCAGGGATTGAACTCAGGACTTGGGCTTGCCAGGCAGGCGCTTATTCTACTGAGCTATCTGCCTGGCTCCAAAAAGACAAATTTCTGAGCTCATGTTGGAAGTTTAGAGGCTGAGGCAAAGCATGGCCTGGCTCTGTTGGAAGAGCAGGGTTTTCCTCATGTGACCTAGAGTTTTAGTAAAAGACTCATTTGTGTATTTATGCAACAGACACTTAAAACTCAAGTGGATTTGGTCCTGTGTCCAGACTATAAAAGTCTTATACCAAAGGCCCCAGGGGGGTGAGAGGGAAACTTCCTTGAAGACATATGCAGGCCTGTGAAAGATAAGAGTTGCTTGTTTGTTTGCTTGTTTGTACCGGCGATCGAGTTCTGGACCGTGTAGGTGCTTATGCTGCTGATCTATATCCCAAGTCCCAAGATGAAGAGTTAATAAAGAGGAAGAGCGAGGAAAGAGCATATGACTAAACAGGCAAGAGGCACTGAGCAAGTATTCTAACACAGAAGTCAAAATAGCACCAGAGGGCTGGGGAGCTAGCTCAGTGGTCTAAGCACCTGCCTGGCAAGCACAAGGACCAGGGTTCGATCCCCGGTACTACATGCTGTGCCTACCACCAGAAACCAGGCTTGGTGGCACACACTTATAATCCCAGTGTTAGGGAGGCTGAGCCAGGAAGATCACTACAAATCTGAGCTGCATAACAAGACCCTTACTAGATAAGTGAATAAATAATTTTTTTTCAAAAAAAAGACAGTGTCAGAACCAGGTGTGGGGGGCAAACCTAATACAACACGATGGGAGGCTGAGGCAGGAGAATTGCAAGTTCAAGCCCCGCCTGGGCACATTAGTGACATAGTTAGATTTTGTCTGAAAATAAAAAAGGGTTGGGGATGCAGCTTAGTGCAAAGGCGCTGAATTCAGTCTCAGGGACCACAAACAAAGGAGGAGAAGGAAGACAAGGAGGAGGAAAAAATATGTATCAGCGGACACAGTGGCGCATGTCTGTCATCCCAGTTACTCGGGAAGATCACAGGTTCAAAGCCAGCCTAAATAATGTATCAAGGCACTGTCTCAAAGAAAGGACTTGGGATTTAGCTCAGCCATAGAGCACTTGCCTAGCATTTAGGAGCTCTTGGGTTCAAACTCTAGGGCCAAAAAAATGTCTAGATATGATCCAGGATTATTTGGAATGGGCTCTGGGGGTGTCCTGGTTTAGGTCTGGCGTGTCCTCCAGGGCCACACACAGTCAGAGGCGGGGCTTCTGGACTAACCCACAGATGAGTTCAGAGCTAAGCATGCAGTTAGGAGGTGGGTCACCAGAAGGTCTCTCCCTCCCTGGCCCCCCTTCTCTCTGCTTCCTGGCCACCACGGTAAGCACCCCTTCCTGTATAATGCCTCGGCTGCCCGCAGACCATAACTGGGGACCAAAATAAACCTCTCCTCTTTGGAGCAGCAGCTGTTGGAGGAATTGTGTCCCAACAACAAAAGAGTGATTACGACAGCAGGTGAACCCAGAAAACCAAGTTTAGGAAGCGGGGAGGCTGGAATGCTGAGTTCTCCAAAGATGTTCTCTGCCACAAGGCTGCTTAGCCACGGAACAACCAAAGTGATGAAAGTGGCCACTTTGTTGCAAGTAGGAAAGGTTCAAAAGTTTCGTGATGATGATTCGGCTTTCATTATTTCCACAGTGCCTTCACCAGCCATTGTACTTACTGTTGCACCTTAGTGTCATTCTCTGCAGTCAGGGACAAGGCCACACTGCCCACTATCACCGTTTCTGTTCGGTGTCGTAGAGGAAGTTCTTGCCCACACAGAACAATAAGGAAAGAAAAATCAAGAGCTTGAGGATTACTGTGACCACCTGAATGCTTTTTATTGCTGAGTCCAGGAGTGTCCTTGTTTATTTCCTCCTGCATCATTATGTTTCTCTTAGAGTTTTCAACTGTCTTTCCTTGTTTTCCTGCTATTTAGCTTTATCATCAAGGCCAGGGTCTTCCAATAGCTCAGCAAGGTCGCTATTCTTGGTCCCACTTTAAAGATGGAGAAAGAGGCCGGGAGGGGTCGACAGAGTCCACAGGCAATACAGAATGGAGCTGGGATTTTCAGCTGTCTCCTGGGATGAGTCTGTTAACCCTATACAAAGAGAGGAAGTCTACATTGGGCTCAGGAAGACAAAAATGCAACAAGTTTGTCTCACTTATTTGAACCTTACCAAGTTCCCAGGAAGGAGAATGATGCAGGAAAACTCAGCTGGCCCCTAATCATTGAAAATTCTATCCAGGGCCAGCCTTCTTCGACTCCCCAAGGGGCCGCAGCCTCAGGACTTCTGCCCATCGGACCCTGGCCCAGCATGCCTGCCTCTGCTCTTCACATGGCTCCCTTCTCGTCTACAGCCTTCCTCACAGCCTTCCCAGGCATCCTCGCTTCCTAGTTTGCTGAAGGCTTTGTTACCAGGTCAGGCTCCTGCCTCCCCAGGGAGGATGCTTCCTGGGGGCTTCAGGCATTGTGCCACTGAGGCTCCATTCTGCTGGGTCACCAGACCAGTCCATTCCTGCAGAGTTCTGGGCCCAGGTATTAGTAGACACTATCTCTGGCCTCTGAAGAAACACATAAAATGAAGCAAGTTCCATGTTATTCTGCACCTGGAAGCAGAGGGCTTCCTTCTGAGCACAAGGGAGATCCCTTCAAGGGAAAAATTATCTCACTCATTTCTCCAACCCCCACAGCTAAACATCTATTTAGCCGATGCATTTCTTGAGCACCATCCGGCTGCCAGCCTGTGCTCACCACAGGGTGTAATTCCAGGGCAGGTGCTCTGTGCACCAGGGCGCCATCGCAGGGGAAAGTGGGAGTCCACATCCAACCTGTTTGCCCAGCTGTGGACTCCAAGAACTCTGTCTGCCCAGGATGCCCTACTCTAAGCTTTCAGAAGCACTGGGGCTCACAGCAGCTCTGCACATGGGTAAATGGAGCCTGCACGGTTCCTGCTCCTGTAGAGTTAACAGTCCAGGGGGAGAAGAGCAAAGACACTATTAAATATATCCTACAACTCACCCTTATTTGTAGGGGAGGAAACTGGGTTTCTGAGAAAAGTGTAATTTACTGAGTGGCAGGATGTCCTGACTCCAAAGCCAGAGTCTACTCTGCAGCAAAAAAAAAAATAAAAAAGGCAGTTCAGCTGCATCAGCTTTCATGTCAAGCATCAGCCTGGCTCTCCAAGTCTCCATTTCTCCTCCTGTCTGGCCCCTTTGGTGACAAATTTAAGGTCCTAAAGTCCTGTCCTCTTACCTTGCTAGCTCAACCTCTCTCCTCCCTCTTGCTGCCAAACCTCACGCTCTAATCCACGTGCGGAGGCGTTGGCAACAGGACACCAGCAGTGCATTCTTCCTGTCCCAGGTGTCTCTTTCAGCCAGTCACACCAGAGGCTGCACTGGGGAGCAGCCTGAGCCCTGGCCCTTTTCCCACTGGAAAACTTCGCCCCATTCTAGGCAGGCAGCTTTGCAACCTGGGGTAGGGTGTGGAGCTCCAGCCAGGGAATGGAATGAGGAAGTCAGCTAGTCAGCTGGCTTTAAACCTAAAGTAGAGGTTAGGCTGCTGGGCTGAGGTGGAGAGGGGGTGGTGAGCTAACGAGGTTTCATTTCCACGGAGAGCTAAAACCATCACACCTAGGAATTTGCTTATATGAATAAAATTATACAACCTTATGAAAAGCATAAATGGAGGTCTGAATAAATGGGGAGACACTCCACGTTCCTTGACAGGAAGACTTGGGACTGTAAAGATGTCAGTTCTTTCCAAAGTAATCTATAAATTTAATGTAATTCCAGTGAAAATATCAAAGACATCTTTTATGGAATTTGACAAGCTGATTTTCAAGTTAATCCAGAAGGGGATAAAAATGCACAAGACTAGAATATCAAAGAAACACAGCATTTTTGGCTATGTAGCAAAATATACATAGTATACTATTTACAATTTTAGCCATTTATAAGTGTATAGTTCTGTGATGTTAAGTACATTCATAATATTGTGTAATCTGGGCCGGTCAGATGGCTCAGCGGATTAAAGCACCTGCTTAGGGAGACTCAGGGGCCGGGGTTTGATCCCCGGCATGCTGTGCCCACACCTGGGGCACACTGAGCCAGCAATTGAGACTGGACGTGGTGGCACATGCCTGTAATCTCAGTGCTTGGGAGACTGAAAACAGGAGGATCACTATGAGTCCAGTCTGTGTGGTAAGACCTTGTAGACCTGTACCAAATACATAAACAACAACAACAACAAAAATATTGTGTGATCATTATTACCATCCACCTCCAGAACTTTCTTGTTTTGTTACCAGATTTTCAGCCCCAGGGAAATTCTTCCAGGTTCTTGACGTCCTGAACAAAGAATTGGACCACTCACAGAGAAAAACTAGCAGAGATGTACATTAATCGAAAGTTGAAAAGAAGTGCACTCAGCAGAGAAGAGCTGGTGACACACGCACTGAGTGGCCACAAGGAAAATGGAGCCTTCTGCACTTGAAATTCCTAGATCAGGTTCTCTCTTATGCCAGCAGGGCACTCGGAATGGTTCACCTATCAGAAACTCACCTGGCCTGGTGCCAGATTTAAACTGTCTTATCAAAGAGTTACCTGATTTCATTGCCAAATATAATACTTGAAGAATTGAAAATAGCACTGTTATTCAATGTATCAGTTATTATGAATGCACTACTAACATGTTTTGAAACTATCATATTGTTATTTCTTATTAAAAATAAAAAATATTTAAAAAAAAAGAAACTCAGAAAATACTTTGAACCATTGACACTTATTGCATTCAATATATCAGTATTCAATAAAACTCAGTCCTTAACTGAATGAAGAAAAAAAATAGCACTGTTCACAGGTTCTGGGGTTCTGTAGACTTTTCCCAGGTTCTTGGTGAGATTTCACGAGACACAGGAAGGAGGTGGTAAGGTTTTGCATGTATTGAAGTAGAAAAAGAAGTGCGCTCTGCAGACTGAGAGTGGGCCGCTGACTTGCCCAGCCCTAATCTTCTAGCGCAATCCCAGCCTGAAACTCTGTACCTATTACAATAGCTTCTCATTTCCCCTTATTCCCTCCAGAAAAATAGTTTAAGTTAGGGGAACAGGTAAGCCAGAAATTAAATATCCTACATGGGCTGGCCAGATAGCTCAGTGGACTGAAGCACCTGCTTAGGCAGAGCACAGAGACCAGGATTTGATCCCCTGCCTGTTGTGCTGGCCCCACCCGCAGGGCGTGCTGAAACACGATTGAGACTGGGTGTGATGGCATGTGCCTATAATCCCAGTGCTTGGGAGGCTGAAAACAGGAAAATCACTATGAATACAATCTATGTAGTGAGACCCTGTAGTCCCTGTACCAAATACAAATAAAGAAATACCTTACAAAACAATATGACAAATTCTGTCACCTACTTCTCTGTCCATCTATCTGTCATGGATGAAACATTTCAAATTCATGGGGAAAAGATGTGCTATCTAATAAACTGCATTAAACTAAATGGTCTTCCAACTTGGAAAATATAAAATTTAAACTCTACTTTGCAATAGCCAACTGTGTAAAGTTCCTTTATTGATATAAACAATTGTCAAAAACAAAACTTCATCAAAGCATTGGAAGAAAAGCCAGAAAGAGAGATGGATTTGACTACACAAAAACAGTTAACTTCTGAATAGGAGAAGACTATGAACAAAGTTAAAAGATGAGTAATAAACTGGGAAAACAAACGCACCCCAGACATACAGGAATGCAACAAGAACATATCTTGAAATATTAACAATTTTGCTTTCATTTTCCCTGCTTGCTCACGTCAATCAGCGATTCCACCTTACCTCCAAGAGAATTAGGGCTTTTATAGAAAGAATATAAAGCAAGAGAAACAGTCGATGTTTAGATGTCATTGTCTTTGTAACTTCCAGATAGTCTACTGAAGCCCACATCAGAAGCCACACTGTTGAAAGACAAAGTCTTTGATTTGCAAGAGACTGCTTTTGCTGAAAGAAGAAAATACTCTGGGAAATCAAAAGGGAAGGTCCTGAAGGAGGCTTGAGATAAAATTTGTGCCTTAACTATAAATTGAAAAGGACTTGCAATATCCAGACTGTGTCCCCCTGGGGCAGTAACTGGGATCAAGGGGCTGGGCAACAGAAAGGAAGTGGGAGTGGGACATGACCTTGGAAGAAGTCAAGGGCTCAGGAGAAGGGAACCAGACCTGGGGGACTATGGCCGGGGGTGGGGGTGGGGGTGGGAGCAGTGCTCAGAGACAGCTAAGCCTGTCCATCGCCACTCTCGAGAGCTTCTCCTAGGCCATTACCAGCAGGTCTTTTGCGGCCACTCAAGTACATCAACAGGCCACCCTGGCTGAGGAGCCCTGGGAACTATTCAGCTCTTCACTCTCAGACCAGAGCCTTCGCTGACAGCCACCTGGAGGGTTCAGTAGGAGTGAGAACCACACTTGTCCTGAGACTTTATCAGGGAGCCCAGGTGGCACTTACCCTTAACGTGCTCCCTTGCCACAAGGCTCAGCTCAGCCCTCAGCCTCTCTTGTAATGGATGGGATCTTTCCTCTTTGCAGTACTAGGAACTGAACCCAGGGCCTTCACACTGAGCTGCAGCCTCAGACTTTGTAAAAATGTTCGATGTTGAGATGGAGTCTTACTAATTTCCTAAGTTTCCCAGACTGACAGCAAGTCTGAGTCTTCCTACCTCAGCCTTCCTGAGCACTGGGACTGCAGACATATGCCACCATCACCCGCTAAGGATAGGATTTTTGACGCTCATAGAGGAAACAGTAGTATGAAAGTGAAGACACCTGCACCTTACATGAGTAAAACTAGATCGTGATAAAACCTATCCTGACTAAATAGCTCCATGATAAAGAGAATTTCCTATACACCAACAAAGAGACTACAATCTAATAGAAAAGTGGGCAAAAGATATGAAAAAAGAAAATCTTCACAAGAAACACAAACATCTAACAAGAATGTGAAAAGATGATCAGTGCTAGCTCTAAATACCGAAGTGCGAAAAGACAGGGGCCAGGGAAATAGCTCAGTAGCGTAAGCACCTGTCTGGCAAGCACAAGGTCCCAAGTTCAATCCCTGGCACCAAAAAAAAAAAAGGCACAGCTGGGAATGTAACTCAGTGGTCGAGCACACTTGCCTGGCAGGTGTCAAGTCCTTGGATTTAGTTCTCAGCATTGAAGAGAGAGAAAGGGGGGCTCCCTCACGGGCCACAGGTAGAACTATTGGTCAGTGAAACCTATATAAAGGACAATTTGCCTGTCTAGATGTACACTTTCCAGTTCAGCAATTTCACTTCAACCAAAATGACCAACCAAGAGATGACTGGGAAAAACACGGATGAAGGATCTGTCCAATATCTGTTTGCAGAATTGTTTGCCATACAGTTATTATAGCGAAAAGCTGAGTGCCAGAGACTGGATTTGGACTAAGAAAGAACCCAGAGCAATGGAGTTCAGAGAGCATGGCAGAGGCAGAAATGAGACCAGAGGTGAATAAATCAGTTCAGAGGCAGGAGAGACACAGAGAGGGCTGCAGAGGCAAGAGGGAGACATGGAGGCAGATGGGGAGGAAGAGAAAAGCAAGAGCGAGAGAGCCAGAGAGACAAGAGGAAAAAGAGAGAAACAAAGATGGGGCAGGAGCTTAAAGAGCCCACGACGAAGAGTGGGTACCTGCCTAGGTGCATGGAGAAGCTGAGCCCCATGATACATCCCCCAGCACGTCACCACCCCACCAGCTCCTAGACACACCCACAAGGACCCCAGGCCCAGGTGCCTGCCCCAGGCAGCTGAGCACAAGCCCAGTCCCCAAGCGTGCTGCAGCATCTCCAAATCAGGAAGCTCAGGAACCATTGGTGTCTACTCAAAGGACCTTACGCAAGGAGGTCACATGATCAAACTCAGGCGTTCACAGAGCTCTGTCCAGACAAAGACAATGGCTGAGCCCAGCAAAAACACCTTGAGGCTTCCTGAGTACTTCTGAGAGTCAGGCAGGGCTGTGAAGAGCTTTGAGAAGGTCCCATGGGGTTTTTTCCCAGGTTATTTGTGTCCTCAATGAAGAACTAGATGAGACAGCCTACACATGCAGGGTACATTTACTGAAGGCCGAAAAGAAAAGCTCTGCTGAGTGAGAGTGGGCCAGCAAAAAGGGCTGAGAGAAGCCCCAGGATAAGAGGAAGGGGTCTTTCATATTCAAAACGCCCCAGTTATCTTTTTTATGTAAATACAGCATTGAAAAGGTTGTTTTATGAAACACTGGCTTGGCATCCTGCCCCATGTAAACTTGTCCAACTGAAAAGCTCCTGTAGCTTCCTGCTGAGTGTCAGTGAGGGATCAAAATGAGTGTCCTGTGATGGTCCCACATTCAGGGCAGATGAAGAACCTTCATGAGTGGGGAGTCACCACATCGATGGAGGATGCTGCGGCTACGTCTAGATGCTCGTCCCATGTGCTCCTGGGTGGGCCTGGATCACGCGTGAGTGATGCTATCACTGGACTAGCCCCCTGATGGGCTTAGATCTGGGTGTGATGTGGAGCCTGTTAGGAAGAGCCAGGTCGCCATGGGCACGACTCGAAAGGGTGTGTGTCTCTCCTCCTGCCTTGTACCTGCTCTGCTTTCTGCCTGCCAGGCCATGAGCTGTTGCTTCTCTGCCAGGCCGCCCTTTCTCAGACCGTGCTGGCTGCTGACTGAAACCTCTACAAACTGTGAGCCAAAATAAATCTCTCCTCCTTTAATTTGTGGGTGTTGATAAAGTAACTAAGGCGGAGAACAAGTACAAGTTCATGGAGTACAGCCTGCAGCCAAGAAGGAAGAGTCTGGATTAGTTTGTTACCTATGCAGAGGCCAAAAGTACAAAGAAGGATCAGGAGGGCCAGCACAGGCCTGAAAGGTCTGTGAGGCTCTAGATCCAGCCCCCCAGGGATCTGAAAAGGAAACTAAAGCAGGTTTCTCAACTAAGGTTATTAAGCAGATTATCAGAGACCTCAGCAACACATTTTCATTTGTTGAGATTTGTTTTTGTCTCTTGAAAATTATTTATCCAGCCAGGCTTGGTAGTGCACACATGTAATCCCACCCCTTGGGAGGCTGAGGCAGGAAGATCGTTGAGAGTTCAAGGCCAGCCTGAGCTACAAAGTGAGTTCAAGGCCTGCCTGAACTGCGTAGTGAAACCCTATCTCCAAAAAAAAAAAAAAGAAAAGAAAAGAAAGAAAACGACCTAAAAATAGCAAGCTCACTGAGCATTGTATAAATTCTCTGTATTTTAACCAAAATGAGGTTGAATGCTCACCTATCTTGTAAAACTACCCCAGCCAGGGAATTTTCAACTTTCTGGTTGAGCCTTTCTAGCCTCAGCTATTGTCTTCCATGACTGCTGGATCACCAGGGACAAGTTTTGAAGGGTGGCCTGAATGGTGTGAGTGCCCGTTGGCCTGAAGGTCTCAGAGGATTCCCCAACCCTACCCTACATGTTCAGGGATGGGTTCTTGGTCTACAAGACTACAAATGCTTTGAAGGGCCAACTGGGGCCCTTCGGAGGATCTCTCAAGTCTGGCCTAGGTAAGGAGCCCGTATTAGAATTAGACCCAAAGTTGGAAAGTTGGACCGGTTGAAGAGCCAGTCACTGGGGAAGGCCTGACCACCACGCATTTCTCCTTACAGGAAAAAGGCAAAGTTGGCATAGGAAGTCTCCTCAGAGGAAAGAGAAGTGTTTAGGGCAGGAAAGGTCATGGTATTTCTTTAGAGTCAGCTGGATTTGTGAGAGGACAGCAATTCCGCGTAAGGCCAGGATACACCAGGGTCACATGGGTGCCACAGGCTTACAGAAGCAAGCCTAGGCCTCAGAAACCATTTACCTATCCAAATGGAAGTTTTTTTGGTGATGTGGGGTCTTTGGAGGTTACTGTGAAGGTGGCTTGGACAAGAAAATATCTCAACTAGCAGTTTAGAGTAGGGGCAAAGAAAACTGGCTCACTCCTTCAAGACCCATACAACTTTGGAATGGAATGTTACTTTTTCCTAATAAGAGGTTAGAATTGAGTAAGCAACCTCATATCCAATGGAAAAGCAAACTGCTTAACTGCAGTGTCCCAAGGTAGCCAAGGCTTTTCCAAGAAGATGGGGATGTTCTTGTGTAGGGCCCACAGGGATGCTCTCCTGCCCTTCAAGTCAGTGAATTTCTGGCATTCTTCCTTGGCCACCATGGTGGCAGGTGTCCTTGTCCCTTTCTAGGAATAGTACTTCTTCCAATGCCCAGGGTCACCTATATCCCAACAGGCTTAGCAAGGACTCTGAGGCAGCCCTTAGCGCAGTGCCTTGGTTTTTGACACTTAAAGCACCCAGACTTACCCTGTTGCCCTTGAGTTGTCTCAGTTCCCTGGAGAACCACGGCCTCTTCTTGTGCAGAGCGAGTCATCACGTGCCTCTTTCCTTTTATTGACTCTTGTTTGCCCTCCGCTCAGTCACAATCATTAAAGGCTATGAGGGCCAAATTGACCAATTGACTGGTGCCCATCTGTGGGCCTTGTTGGAGTTTTTGGCACTGCTTCCTAATATCTGGAGCTGATTGGCTGATGAAGGTTAATTCAGGCCCAGGATAACTCAGTCCTCTTGGACTCAGGTCCAGTGTAGTATATTTGTGGAGGGCCCCTGCTGTTGGAAAGCTGCTGGGTTTTCATCAGAATCCTAATAGTCATGACCTCAGCAGGTTTACAGGCTTAGATAAGCCCTCCCACACATCCCTAAGATGGCTTGGAGCTATAGCCTCCATCTGGAGTCTCTGACTCCAGTGATGCAATTCCACTCAGGCCCTCTTGGGTCCCAACAGTGCTTCAGCACTTTTGTCTGTGGGCAGAGGGAGTAGGGGTTAGGTTGGAGAACCCCAGCAGGGTGGTCTCTGAGTCATTCCTTGACTTGTTTGGCCCCGCAAGAACCCTCTGGTAAAACTGAACACCTTGGGAGTTTGGCATCAGATATCTCTGGCCTTATGTGGGCACCAGTGCCACTTTAAAATCCCCTCAGAACACAGACTGTTTCTCCAGACAAGGAGCCTGGGGCTTGGGGTCCTAGTGTTAGTAGGATATCCTTAAGCCAATTATAGATCACCCAGCATCACAATTTTCCAGTCCTAACAGGGGGAAAGAAAGGGCATTTTTTGGTCACAGCCAAAGGAGAGATTAGAGGACCAGCCAGATAGCTCACCGGACTAAATCACCTACTTAGGCAGGCGCAGGGACAGGGTGCAATCCTCGGTGTGCCTTACTGGCCCCACTCCCAGGGCACACTGAGACAGCAACTGAGACAGGGTGGTGCGGTGGTTCACACCTGTAATCCCAGTACTTGGAAGGCTGAAAACAGGAGGATCACTACACATCTGATCTATGTAGTGAGACCCTGTAGACTCTGTGCTAAATACTAAAAAAGGGGGAGATTAGTATTCTCCCAGGAGACCTTGATAAAGCATCTTCTATTTTTATTTATTTATTTAGTCTTTCTGAGACAGAGTCTCCCTGTGCAGTTCAGGCTGGCCTTGAGCTCATTTTGTAGCCCAGGCTGGTCTCGAACTCACATCGATTCTCCTGCCTCAGCCTTCCAAGTGCTGGGATTACAGGCATGCGCCACCATGCCCAGCACAAGCATCCTCTATTTTAAAGAAGTTGTCCTTATAAACATTCCCGGGGCAGCCAGGCTTGCCAGGCAAAAAGGTGAAAGGGGAGTGAACAGATGGTTGGGTGTTGGGCCACCACCAAGGGCTGACAGCAACAGTAGACAATGCTGCAGTGTCCCTGGTCCTTGCATTCTGGGCAGAGGAGACAATGAAAAAGGACCACTGTTGGGAGCCTGACTAGAGAAAGGCATGGGGACCTGGGATAGATGACTTGAGAGGCAGTGCTATAGGCCCTTTATCTGCATGTGAGGTTTAGAAGGAATAGAGCTTAGGCCTGACCAAACCAGCAAGAGTGAAATCCTAGAATAACCACACATATCTGCTTTCTATTCTGTCCTGCTTACTGGTTTCCTTTGATAATAAGCCTTCGGCACTTAGATTTTATTTATTTTTTTTAAAGTTTTTTTTTTTTTTTTTAACTTTATTTATTTATGTATGTTATGGCCGGCTCAGCCTGCGCTGGGGGTGGGGCTGGCGCAGCACGTAGCGCTGGGGATCAAACCTTGGTCCCTGCGGTTGCCTAAGCTTGCCAAAGCAGGCACTTTAGACTGCTGAGCCATCTCGCCGGCCCCACTTAGATTTTAAAATGCTCCTCAGATACTTTTTCCTTTGGTCTTGGAGTTAATTTACGGATGTTTACATTCTAGTTGGGACTGGCTGGGGAACAGACTTCCCAGTGACCTTGAGGGGCATCCTGATCTCAGCCAGAGCAGAAAGCAGCGAGTTAACCCTGTAACTGCAGAGAGAAAAATATCCCAATGCATGAGAAATGTTTGTCAATTAGACAAAAATAGCAATTCGAACTGGGACCCCAAAGTCAATTTACCAATCAGCTAAGACATGTCTTAGTGGGCTCTTGTTAACTCCTTAGAAGTCGCCAGGGGGCTTATTGCCTTCTGGTGTCCCCCTGAGAGAAGTCAGCCCCAGATTTATCTATTAGGACCCAGTGCAGGCTCTGTACTGACCAAGAGCCATTTCTCCCAGCCAGTGTCCAGCTTGTAAATTGGCCTCATGGGGCCTCAGAGATGAAAGCCGCAGCCTTTGTCTGAAAGCCCCAGCTTCTCTGACGTCCAGGAGGATAGGAGAACAATTTGGTGGGTGAAAGTGGCGGAAGGGGAAGTGTATGAGTGACAGGAAAGAATGTGACTGTGAAGGGAGACGAAGGATTACACAGGAGACCCTCTCCCCCCGAGAATGCAGAAACAACTAGGACAACACAGTCAGGCTGTTGGAAAAGATTATGTGACAAAGACCTTCTATTCTTTGGTTGCACAAACATAGAAACATAAACCCAGGAGAGGCATGGAAGATATCCTGATCCCAGTGGATCCTGTAATAATGCCTCACCTGACTGAGTTACCCTGTCATGACTGTCCTCAAGCAGAAGATGCCCTAATGGCTTTTGACCATCTGCCCCATGCCCCAAAGGGAACAACCAGTCAATTAAGACAAAACAGCAAGCTGTGGGATCTTTCTTACCTCTTGACTGGCTTGCCAAGGAATATTCCCAGAGAGAGAGGCCTGCGGTGCTTTTTTCCCAAGTTCCTGGTGTTCCAAATAAGAATTGAACAAAATGCAGAGAAAAGGCAGTGAACGTGTACAAAGCAGAGAAGACATGCACATTACGGACTGAGAGTGGGCCAGGGAAAAGGCTCACAGTGGCCCCAGGAGGAGGGAAAAGAATCTTTCATGTCCAAAATTCCTAGTTTTCTTCTTTTATGTAAACGAAGCATTGAGAAAGTTGCCTTACCAAAAAGTAACTTGACGTCAGGCCTTGTGTACACAGCCCTACCAAAAACTCATTTAGCTTCCTGTTGCATGTAAATGTGCCAACTCGTGGATGAAAGAGGTGAAAAGAGTATCTTCTGATTGGTCCAGATTCAGATTAAGAATTGAAAATAGCTACTTTCTGATTGGTCCAAAATAGCATTCATCTGATTGGTTCTGTATACAGTGATGATAGCACTGCATTAGAATCATTCCAGCTGGGCGTGGTGGCACACGCCTGTAATCTCAGCATTTAGGAGGCTGAGGCAGGAGGATCACACACAAGAGAGTGTACACTCACACCCTAGGGAACACACACATGTTGTAACACACACAGAAATTCTAGTGCCCAGTGAGGCCAGAGGTATCTGTCAGAGGTCACCGGGAGGGCAGGAGGTGCATCTGACAGCAGAGACTTGGTTCTAAGCCCATATAAGGATCTGCCAAGACACTGTACAGACGCCAGGAGCCTCCCCCACATCCCAGGCTCACTTGACTCAGGGCAGCTGCCTGCGCCTTGCCTGAGCCCTACTTTCCACATCCCCCATGGCCTGACTCCCTCAGCTTCTGTGCCTTAGGAATTTCTTAGCGGATAAGGCCGCTCACCCCTATGGGGGCACAGCTTAAAAATCCTGGAAACTAAGACCTGGGTTAGCCCTGGGGACCACAGGTCTGGAGAAATGCTTCTGCTTTCTGATCATATGTGGAACAATTCTGAGAGGCTTTCCTTAGGGTTCCTAGAAACTGACTCAGAGGATGCTGCACTGCAGAGATCATTTGCCTTGTAGAATGTCCCTTAATCAGGATGTGTCTACTGGCTTCTGTGGTATTATTTATCTTGTTCCTCCTTTCCCTGTATTCCTGATAGCTACAAGTCATACTGGGGTTTAGCTTTCAGGCAAAGTACCATAGCAGGCCCTGGTTTTGCTTGCTGTCCATCCTTTCACCCATCCTGGAAGCTACCAGCAAGCATGCTATCTCAGTACTTTTGAAAGTCTGCTACCCAAAAACAGCTGAGGAGTTAATAGCTTGGAGCATCTTCCAAATAAAGTCCTTATACCCAAATGCTTGTCCTAGGGTCTGACCTTTAAGGAAATCTGAACTACAGGTGACATTGTCTACATGGGGCTGTGTTCTTTCCAGCATTGCAGGGAAGACACATAGTGGTGATCAGACTGGTCAGTGGGCTCAGGTAGTAACAACCAGGTCCTTCCATTATGAAATGGAGCCTTTGTAATAATCATTTCACCCATTAGTCATTATTTCTTGAATCTATTATTCTACTGAAAAATATAAAAATGTAATTTTTTGGCCTATTAATCCTTCCACCTTTACTAATATATATATATATATATATATATATATATATATATATATATTTATATATATTTATATATATATTTATATATATGTATATCTTTCCCTTATGAACACAGGCTTTTAGGTTGAGATGAAATAGTAAAGATGACAGGATGAAGGCCTGATTCTTTCCTTTCCACTACTAATTCTCAGGACAAGGAATTGTCCCCTAGTTACCTCTAATAGAATTGAATATTTGTTTGATTTGGGGCTTTTTTTACTCTCCGTTCTGTCTCTACCAATAATGAGTGTTTATATATTCAGTGTGCTTCAATAAATTTCAGTCATGATTCTTTCATCTTTAGCCAGCAGGCACCCCACTTTGTGAGTGCCTGTGTCCTTTGGACGTGACCCTATTACTCTTTGACAATGTCCTTCTCTCTCTAGCCCAACAGGATGTTCCAGGCCCATGTTGTCTATTTCCTGCCCCAGACCTGAAATCAGCCATTTCTCCAGGAAGGCCTTGGTCCTGGTTGTGAAGGACACGCTCTTGTCCCCAGCCACGCATGCTAATAGGAGGTTATATTGATAGGTTTTCCACGGTGGCACGGCAGAGAAACAGGTAGAAGGAAAAGGGGAGAGAGGCTTTATTTTCTTCCTGGAGGACACGGAGAGAATTTGAGGAAGATAAGGAATTCTCTGAATTGGAACAAAGGGAGGCTGAGGCTTTTCTGGCCTTTTGCAAGGGTTGGGGTTTGAGGAGGATGTGTAGATCTACCTGAGGAGCTGATTGGGCCCTTCCCTGAGGTGGCGGCACAGGTGGAAGGAAACTGCACCCTGGGCTGAGTTGGAGAAGAGGGGGGAGGTGGTCTTGGGGAAGATGAGCTGTTGTTTGAAGGGCTTCAGCCATATTAGATGACCATCATAATGATTCAGCAATTCATACTAGGGCCAGAACCTGTCAAGTATCACCTCTAAACTTTGTCACTGGACAGGCCAGGCAAATACATGCTTTTAAACAGGAGAAACAAAAGGATTATGAGTTTCTGTCAATCTTTCTAATACAAATATAGCATTTCAGGGTTTTTGTTTAATCTCTTTGATCCTATCCTCATATCTCTTTTCTCGTACACAGAGACTCTTAGATTCTAACATTAACATAATTACTTATTTGCATTATCCTATCATTTTTATAAAATAGTTTCCAAAGTATTACTTTTTAAAAATTCACAATAAGACTTTCAAATTAAGTTTTAAGATTTCTTTGAAACTCTTTTGTCCTTTAAAGTATGTTCTTTTTAAGTGTATGTGGTCAATGTCCTGTGAGGTAAAAGCCACTTGGAATAATTTCCACTGAGTGGTTAGATTAGCGACTTGATATACATCGAAAGTCCTTCATTTCAGCTTGTTTTCAAATTTTAGGAACTTCTTTTTTCTCCTTCCCTTTTGATGTAATGCTGTTTTGGGATGCATTAAATATTCATGTGATTCCCAAGTCAAAACCACACAAAAATAGGTATCTACATAATTTTATTTCTATCCTTGTTCCTCTGCTTTGTTCTTTCCCCTGTAAGTAATCATTTTTATTGGTTTTTTGCTTTTTTATCCTTCCAGTGTTTCTCTTTGCAAATATAAACAAGTTTGTATATATACAAATATAAGTTGTACAAATATACCCCATTGTTACACAAAAGAGAGCACGTTATGTGTTCAATTCCACACATTGTGCCTTCCGTGTAACAATACAGTCCCAGGAGAGTTCCTTTGCGGAGAGATTTCTGTGTCTCCCACTGTGTGAATGAATCTCAATTTACCCAGTTAATCTCCTAAGGATGGACTTTTTGATTCCTTCCAATATTTTGTTATTTTAAGTAATAGCACAAGGAATAGCTTTTTGCATAAATCATTTTAGTATTTTTTTAGCGTACCTTTAGGTTACAATCCTAGAAGAGAGGTTAGTGAAACAAAGAACCAATGTATAAATAATTACTTTTCAAAAAATATTACTATTTCCCTCTAAAAGTCATGTGATTTGCATTCTTACTGATGATTATTTTTAAGCCATTCATTCAATAAGCACATATTGCATACCAACTGTGTACATATTTGTCGAGGAAACAACAATGAAAAAGATAAATAGGGGCCGGTGAGATAGCACAGTGGTCTAAAGTGCCTGCTTAGAAAAGTTTAGGCAACCACAGGGACCGCAGTTCGATCCCCGGCACCACATGCTGTGCCAGCCCCACCCCCAGGGCAGGCTGAGCCAGCCACAACATGAATGAGTGAATGAATGAATGAATGAATAAATAAATAAAATAAAAAAAGATAAATAAACATGATCCTTTCTGTTGGGAGGTCTAGTGAGGAAGTACAAGTGAACAGGTAATCACATAAATAATCATATATATTAAGAAATATTGATTTTATAGGAATTGACATAAGAAGTGTTAAGCTGATTGGGGGTCATGGAAACTTCTAGGCTGAAATCTAATGGACAAGCAAGAATTTGCCAGAAAAGTGAGTGAAGAAAGCACTTAGATTAAAGAAGAAATTTAAAAATCCAGTTAATAAAAAGACTAACACATTATAACAGCACCTATAGGACATAATTAGTGTCTAAAGGATAATGTATAACTTTCAATGATGTTATTATTAATTTTTTTAAGTTTATTTTATTTTTTTAAATCTCGTTTATTTATTTATTTGTGTTCTGGCCCACTCAGCCTTCCTTGGGGGTGAGGCCGGCGCAGCATGTGGTGCCGGGGATCAAACCACAGTCCCTGTGGCTGCCCAAGCAGGCGCTCTAGACCACTGAGCCATCTTGCTGGCCCAATGATGTTATTATCAACAAAACTAAAAAACAAATAAATAGACAATGTAAGAATCTAGAAAAAGACTGAGGTAAAAGAAAAGTAGAGGGAGATGGCAAGATAGCTCAGCGGTCTAAAGTGCCTGCTTAGGCAAGTTTAGGCAACCACAAGGACTGCGGTTCAATCCCCGGCACTACATGCTGCACCAGCCCCTCTCCCAGGGCAGGCTGAGCCGGCCATAGCATAAATAAATGAATAAATAAATAAATAAAGTTAAAAAAAGAAAAGTAGAATAAAATTAATAATGATAAAATAAGAAAGTACTAAAGTAGGGCCAGCAAGATGGTTCAGTGGTCTAAAGCGCCTGCTTAGGAAAGCTCAGGCAACTGCCGGGACTGCGGTTCGATCCCCGGCACCACATGCTGCACCAGCCCCACCACCAGGGCAGGCTGGGCCAGCCACAAAATAAATAAATAAAGAAACAAACAAACGCAACAAGCGAACAAACAAATAAATAAATAAATAAAATTAAAAAAAAAAAGAAAAAGAAAGTACTAAAGTAGAAAAGAAAGAAATAAAAAGCAGTCAGGAAGATTCATTTTATTTTGTTTATTTATTTTCTTTTGTATTTTAGGGAAGGGTCTACAGGGTTTTTTGAGGGTCTCACTACTAGATGGGCCTCATAGTGATCTGCCTATTTACAGCCTCCCAAGAGCTGGGATTATAGAATCACGCCGCTACGCCCAGTCTCAATTGCCTCTTAGCATGCCCTGGGATTGAACCTCCAGCACCTGCACCTGCTTGTAAGCGCTTTAATCCACTGAGCTATTTGGCCGGCCCAGGAAGATAAATTTTAAAACTAATTCTTTGAACATACTTTTTACAAGTATGAAATTAGACTGGGGACGTAGTACAGCAGTACTTGCCTACTATGTGGAAGGCCCTGGGTCTGAGTCCCAGTACAGCCAAAAAAAAAAAAAAAAAAAGTAAAACACACGTAAGAGATGAGAAAGGAACTATAGCTATTGTTACAGGAGTAACTAAAGGAATTTTAAAAATAGCATTATAGCAAAATGTGTAAGTCCATAAATTACCAAAATTAATGCAAGAAGAAACAGAAAAGCTAAAGAAGCCAAGAAAGGTTTTTTTTGCTTTGGTTTGTTTGGTTTTTCATGTATTTGGTAGTTACAGGGTCTCAGTATGCAGCTCAGACTCATAGTGATCCTCCTGTTTTCAGCCCCCCCAGCGCTGGGATCACAGAAGTGTGACACTATGCCTGGACTCTCTGGCCAGCTCAGCGTGCCCTGAAGGCAGGGCTGCGCAGCACTTGCTGTCTGTGGTACTGGGGATCCGCCCACGGTTCCTATGCTTCCCTAAGCCTGCCTACACAGGTGCTTTAGTCTGCTGAGCTATCTCGCCAGCCCCTAAAGAAAGGGTAAAGAGATTGGCAAAACAAGGCATAGTTTACTCTCTTCTATTCTCCATCTCTGCCTTTGTTTGTGTATTGGCTCCTCTTTCTCTCTGTGTCCCTCAGTCCCTGCTGTGTTTGAGTGTATGCCATATATAAGTCAAACATCTGGAACCTAAGACTCACAGTGGTAGCATTTTGAGATGGGGCCTTTAGGATATGATCAAGCCATGAGCATTCTAGGATCAACATCCTTATTAAAGGAACAGAGGGAACTAGTTAGGATTTCTTTGTCCTTCTCTTCTTTTTTTTTTTTTTTAATTTTATTTATTTATTTATTTGTTTGCTTGTTGTGTTTGTTTGTTTGTTTATTTATTCATTCAGCCTGCCCTGGTGGTGGCGCTGGCGCAGCATGTGGTGCCGGGGATTGAACTGCAGTCCCCGCAGTTGCCTGAGCCCTCCTAAGCAGGCGCGTTAGACCACTGAACCATCTCGCCGGCCCTGTCCTTCTCTTCTGCCATGTGAGGTACAGCATTTGTCTTCCATAGAGGACATAGCAATAATTCACCATGCTGCAAGCAGAGATCGGACCCTCATCAGATTCCAAATCGGCTGGCACCT
This sequence comes from Capromys pilorides, assembly GCA_004027915.1. Taxonomy (NCBI): domain Eukaryota; kingdom Metazoa; phylum Chordata; class Mammalia; order Rodentia; family Capromyidae; genus Capromys; species Capromys pilorides. The sequence goes on from PVKN010002110.1 coordinate 37,417, forward strand.
TGATTTTGGACTTCCATTCTCCAGAACTGTGGGAAATAAATTTCTGTTCTTCACAGATTACCCAATCTCAAAGATTTTGCTCCAGCAGCCTGAACACTGAACTGTTCTCCCTATCACCAGAAGGAGATTTACTAGCAATCTTAGAGGCTGCCTCCCTGGATTTCCTTGGGGAAACGCAACAGTGAGTGCTGGCCTGGCCTGTTACAAATGGCAGCAGTAATAATAATGACGATAATAAAAACTATTGGCTGATTATCCAGCTTGAGTTTCAGGTGAACCTATCATTGCATCCAAAGGATGTGCTCTTAGGATTGTCCTAGGGCAAGTCATGCTCCTCTTCCTCATGGCTGAAGTGACAGGGCACAGTGACTGGCGGTTGCACTTAGATCACAAGGAGCTGGGGGAGCTGCCCAGTGAGCCATAAACCTATGACGGCCGCACTGCAGGCACTCCAGCACATTCAGAGAAAGAAGTAGAGCCTATAGCAGATTGGAAAACAGGATTGTTAGGGTTTGGCTCTGAAGTGGCCCCCAAAAGTTCCTGCGTGAGAGGCAGGGTTTCCTGCTGATGGTGCTACTGGAAGGTGGTGGCAGGTTCGGGAGGTGGAGTCTAGCTGGAGGAAGTAGATTGTTCAGTGCGAGAGGCTGCGGGTGCCCTTGAGGGACCCCTACTCCCTTTCTGTGCCTACCAGACCCATGAGTGAGCAGCTTCACTCTACCTTGTTCTGCCAGCCACATTTTGTCTTGCACAGATTCAAAAGCAATGCAGCCTATAAATCATGCACTGAAACTTCTGAAATCACGAGCCAAAACAATCTTTCCTCCTCACAAGTTGATTATCTCAGGTATTTCGTCATAGCAACAGAAAGCAGAACACTAATGCAAGTTATGAATTGGGACAAGTCAGAAAAAAACACACAGAGCAGCTAACATTTACCAGGTTACCATCTCAAATGTTATCCATGTAACATTTAGCAAATATTTGGGAAACACCTCCTTCTCTGTTGTAAGCAGTGGGGAATCCACAAGGAACAAATGAACACACAAGAATAACTGTCCTCGTGGTGTGGACATAAGAACATGACAGAATGAAAGATCTTATCCAGTTGAAATGAAAAATCACGTTGTTATAGTGTAAAAGAGAAACATATGCGAAATCCTACCCCACAGGCATAAAAGTGCATCCTCCTCTGAGTGGAAAAGACAGAAATCCCAGCACAGTTGTGGCAGGATGAGCTCAGGGAACTGTGTCACTGGGTGATTTCAGTGCCACGTGAACATCACAGAGAGGGCAGCGGATGGCTCAGCGGTATGAAGTGCCTGCTTAGGCAAGCTTAGGCAATAGCAGGGACCGCGGCCCCACCCCCAGGGCAGGCTGAGCCAGCCATAATATCAAAACCAAACCAAAAAAAAATCATAGAGAATAATTACATAAAACCAGATGGTGTCCTCTACTATACACCTAAGCCACTTGGAGCCGCTGCGCAGTGAACAGCCCATTACTGAATGTGGTACCATTATTCACCAATGTCCATAAGTAGACCTCACAGAGAAGCTGCAGGAGTCACCAGTTTTTACTTAAGGAGTAGCTCAGTGTGCAGATTCTCAGGCTCTGCTCAGCAGTTGAGCACATAGAGTCCAACTCTGCTGTTTAATTGGCTGGGTGATCTTGGATACATTTCTTTTTTTTATTTTTTATTTATTTGGTACAGTTTAGACTTGTAGTGATCCTCCTGTCTCAACCTCCCCAGTGCTGGGATTATAGGCATGCACCACCATGCATGGTTCCAGGGCTGCAGGGTAAGCACTTGCATCCGGACTAGGAGGGTGCACCCAGGCATCCAGGTCTGAAACCGTATGGCATGTGGGGCCTGGGGTAGAACTCAGGTCCTTGTGTTTGCCGGGTAGATGCTTGCACCTCTGAGCTATCTCTCCAACCCCCCAAATACATTTTGATGGTAGAATCAGCAGAATTTCCCAACTGGATTGTGCAGTGAGGGAGAAACAGAAAGAGATGCACAATTTTTGGCCTAAGCAACTAGGAGGATGCTCGACAACTGAGAACAGAGGCAGTTTTTCAAGTAAGGTGAGTTTTGAGAAAGATGGAATTCAGCATGGAGTGTGTTTCTTTTGAAATGCCCATATAGAGAGGTTCAGGGCATGGCCAGATGCCAGAGTATGGGGCTGAGAATAGTTCTGGGCTGATAAGGTAAATTTGGGGATCACAGACAAATAAATAAAGGTACTGAAGAACCCAGGACTACAGGGCACAGGGGGAGAAGGAGAACATGCAAGGAAAGGAGTGGTAGGGACCAAGACCCAGGACTCTCAACATCAAGACAGCACAGGAGGAAGCACACAGGAGATGGGCAGATGTGACTGTGACCCACCAGCAGCGGAACTGAGGGAGTCACATCCCGGAAGTGGTGTCTTCAGGAAGAGGGGGTGAGCTGCGGCGAGGTGACCAGAGGCTGCTGCTGTCAGGCAAGCAGAAGGAAGGGGATTTCAGGCACTGGCCAAGGAGAGCGCCTCAGAGTAAGATTAGAAGAGCGGGAGAAGCAAGCGGTCTGCAGCAGCAGCAACGCCTCTTCTGAATTTTGCTGCAGGGCTGGGGAAGAAAAATGAAAATGAAAATTTTAAAACAAAGGTGTCGCTGTTAGGGAAAATCTGGCAAATAACGTTTGTTGTGTTCATTCTGTAAGATGACAGCGCTCCCATAGAGCAGGGGGAAGCTGCTCCCAGGCTGGGAATGAGAGAGAAGCGGGGCTGGGAAGCTGAGAGAGCAGAGTGCGCGAAGCAGTCCCTTGAAAGCTTGTGAGGGAGTGGAAGTTCTGCCACGCGCACTCGCGGGGTGCAAATGCCAGGCAGCCTGCAGGGCCCGGCTGACGCTCGCCCGCGCCAATCACGAGAAATAAATGAGATACCACGTAATACGTGAGAAGCACTTAACCAGAATCTGGTGCAGAGATAATGCTAAACAACTATTAACGATTATTACTTAAAAATTAAGAACAGAAAAGTTCTAAGACAATCCAGCCATAGTACTAATAACTTGGTGATAAGAAGCAATCTACTTCTGTATGGCATTTTATATATTTGTAATGGTTGAGAGTATTTGGCCCATTACGATGGCAACCTTGTAACTCCAATTTAAATGTGTAATGGAGTAATTGATTAAGATTTATGATTTCAAATTGAAGTCTTACTAAAGTCATGCACAATATTGGAACGTGTGAGTTGCAGGCTTGCAGTATTTATTAGTTTAATTTTCTAGATTGGTAAGAACTATTTTGTACTTAGGAAGGTTTTGTTTAAGTGAGAACATTTAAATGCTTAAACAAGAAATCAAATATAATTAAATTTATCATTGCAGTTTTACAGTGGTGAAGGTGTTTGATTCACCAAGTTTGTAAATGGGACCAAGCATTACTCAAAGTCTCCTTAAAAATGATTGTTAATATTTATTAGGCTTATAAATAGAGTAATAAGATTTGTAAGCTGAACATAAAAGCCTAAGGAAGGACTAAGGTTTTTGAATTTGTAATTTTAATAAACTGACTCCATTTTTAAAACCCAAAATAAACCTTCTTAATAGTCTTTTCTGCAGACAAAAATCTCTCTCAAGGGCACCGAAGAACAACATCAACTACTTCTAGGAGCAGCTGAGAGAGGAATCTGAGATGGGAACCAACTGCTTGCTGGGAAGGTGCTGCAGGGGGCCAGCTCCACGAGAGGGCGAGTGGGCGAGTGGGCGTTCTGTCCTGTGCAGAAGGAACAGGAGGAGCTGGCAGGGTTGCGGGAGAAAGGAGATAGAGGGCTGCCCAGCTGGCATGGAACCGAGAATGAAGCGCTGAGTCTTAAGATCACGGGGAGATGTGAGGGAGGCCGACTGAAAAAAAAAAGGGGGGCTGGGGGTGGGGAGACAGCAGGAATGAGCAAGCGTCACTGAATCCTGAGTAGTCAGGGCTCTCGGTGAAATAGAACCTAGAAGGAGATAAATATAAGTCGGAAACGACGGATCGATAGATGATGATAGATAGATGGATAATTAAAGAAACTGATTCGCAGAATTATGGACACTGAGAAGTCCCGCAATATGCTGGAGAACCAGGAAAGCTGTCGGCACAGTTTAGTCCAAATTCAAAGGCCAGGGACGAGCAAGATAGCTTAGCGGACTAAAGCGCCTGCCTTGGCAGGCTTAGGTAAGCAAAGGGACCACCGACCGATCCCAGCACCACATGCTGCGCCAGCCCTGCCCCCAGGACCGGCTGATCTAGCCAGAGTCCGGGAGTGGTGGCGCACGCCTGTAATTGCTGCGCTGGGGAGGCTGAAAGCAAGAGGATCACCACGAGTCCAAGGGGCGTAGTGAGATTCTTTAACAACCAAATACACTTAAAAAAAAAAAAAAAAAAAAAAAAAAAAAAAATTCGAAGGCCAGAGAATCAGGAGAGCTGATCGTGTAACTTTCAGTCCCAGGCCAAAGACCTGTGAAACTGGACCGCTGTGGGTGCAAGCCCCAGAGTCCAAAGGAGTCCAAGGTGGACTTTCCCGTGTATGAGGCCAGGAGGAGATGAGCGACCCAGCCTAGGAGAGGAGAGAGTGGGAATTTGCCTTTCCACTGCTTGTTTGTGCTGTCCTGACTCTCAATCACTGAATGGCACCACCACCCTGGGTAAGAGCAACTTTTTCTTACTTAGTCTATTGATTCAAATGCCAGCTTCTTCCAGAAATATCCCTGGAAATAATGCTTTTCTGGCTACCTGGGAATCCCTTATGCTGATCAAGTTAATTCGTGAAATTAACCATCACAAATCCATTTCACATTATTTAGGACATACCAGTAAAAATGAGAATTCTGCTCTACCACTGAACCGTAGCCTCCAACCTTTAAATTTTCTTTTAAGATGGTCTCACTAAGTTACTCAGACCTTCAACTTGCCATCCTCCTGCCTCAGCCTCTCAAGTAACTAGAGTTTATGGCATGCATGCTAATCACCTTTACTTTGATGGCAGAAGAGTCTTCAATTATAATTCCACACCAGGATGAGGCATGTAGACCCCTGGTAGAGGAGAGTCTGGGGTCTCCAGGCAAAAAGCTGACAGTTGAGGGGGTCTCTGCATCTCTGTCCACTCAAGGGATGTGAAATCTGGAAGGGGCCTGGGTAAAGGGGTGCTGCTGTGGAAACAGCTGTTTTCTGAGGCTCTCCTCAGCCTGGAGGAGGCCGTCCCTGTGGCTGCCCTTCTTTGGCCTGACTCCTGTCTTCTGGATTTGCTTCTGTTCCTGTGTGTTTTTCAACTCCTCTTCGTTTACTACGTTTACTATCCATTGCTCTTGGTTCTATCCACCAAATCTCTTGTTAAATCTTCATGAGAACCCCCAAGGAATTTACTGACTCTCCCTCAAGGTCACCTGACTCTTTGCCCTTCGCCTAAGCCCAAAGTCTTAGCTGCTGCTGTGGTTTGAACGTATGTGTCCCTCCAGAACCCGTATGTGGGAACTGAAACCTCAAAGTATGGAGAGGTGGGGCCTCTGAGGGGGTGAACACAGTAAGTCCCCAACTTCCAGATGAGTTCTCTTCCGGAAGAACAGTCACTAAGTCAGATTTGTTTGTAAATCTGACAAGTAAGTCTCGTACATCTTTGACACAAATAAATAATGGAAAGCATAAAACAAACAGACATACACACAAATATTGTAAATAAACTATTTTTACTTTTGCAGTTATCTTAGAATAGTGATACGGGACTGGCATAGCTCAGTGGTCTAAAGCCTCTGCTTAGGCAAGTTTAGGAAAGCACAGGGATAGCAGTTCAATCACCAGTACCAACAGCTGCACCAGCCCCACCCCCAGGACAGACTGAGCTGGCTGCAAAAAATAAAAAAATAAACTTTTACACTTAAAGAAATAAAAATTTAGCCGGGAGTGGTGGCTCATGCCTGCAGCACTTGGGAGGCTGAGGCAGGAGGATCAGTGTAAGTTTGAGACCAGCCTGGGCCACAAAAGTGAGCTCAAGGCCAGCCTGAACTGCAAAGCAAGACCCTGTCTCAAAAAGACAAAAAAATAAATAAATAAAATAATAATAATAATAATAATAATAATAATAATTGAAGGGGCCAGGGAGGTAGCTCAGTAGAATAAGGACATGCCTGGCAAGGGTACTGAAAAAAAAAAAAAAAAAGAGTGGGGACTAGGGAGATAGCTCAGTAGATTAAAAGTGCCTGCCTGGCAAGTGCTGGGTGCTGAGTTCAATCCCTCATACCACACACACACACACACACACACACACACACACACACATGAATGAGACAGTGCAGTATAACTATAAAGAAATTATTTTTACTTTTGTGGTTACCTTAAAACAGTAAGGCAAACACAGTTATTTCTGATATTTGTTCGGATCTACAGTTGTTTGTAATGTAAGGTCCATTCATATCTGTGCTTTTTTTTTCTTTTTGGCGGAATCATGGATTGAACTCAGGCCCTTGTGCTTGCCAGGAAAGCACTTATTCTACTGAGCTATCTCCCCAGCCTCCCCTCCCATTTGTATCTGTGAAAGTTCACAACTCAAATGTTCATAAGGGACTTACTGTAATACCTTATAAAATGGCTCCAGGGAACCGGGTACCCCTTTCTGGCTTCCCTCCTGTGTGAGAACACTCTGTGAGAAGACACAAGGGATGGAGCAGGCCTGTCAGTGCCTTGATCCCAGCTTCTCAACTCCAGAAACATGGAAAGAAAATCTGCTGTTTAGAAGTTATCCAGTCTAAAGTGTTTTGTTAGAGCAGCACAAACAGACAAGAACCACGCAGAACTGTGCCTCCCAGAAAGGTTGGGATCAAGCATAGTGGTACCGTGTGATCCTTGTCTCCTCCGGTAGCAAATGGAACAACGCATCCTATGTAACAAGGACAATTAAACCAGCACACAGAGAAAGAAAGAAGTATTTCTTGTGTTCTTCAGAAAGGCCCAGTGTTTCAAACTCAACAAGGATAGTACAGAACAGGAAAAGAATACACTTAACTGGGCTGGGGATATTGCACAGTGGCACAGTGCCTGCCTGGTAAGTGCAAGGCCCTGAGTTCAATTCTCAGCACCAAAAACATTAGCAATAACAACAAAAACCTGTGCCTGGGAGATAGCTCAGCAGCTTAACTGCCTGCCTACCAAGTGCAAGTTCTCAAGTTCAATCCCCAATACTGAAAAAAAAAAAAAGATTAAAAAAAGCCCCTAACTTCCTTGCTCATATTGATGCAAAATTCCTAAATAAAACTAGCAGAAGAAAAAAAGCCTGGCAGAATGAGAAATATGCCATTTCTTGTATAACTGAGTTTATAAACTCATACCCTTTTAGCAAGAACCTAATAGGGCATTAAAAGAGAAATATACCATGATCAAGTAGTATTGATTATAGGAATATTAGAATAGTTCAATAGTAATAAATCTATGAATGTAATTTATTCTAGGAAAAAAAACTACATTAATGATCTAAAATGAAAATATAATATGACCAGGTGGTGTCCATTACAGGAATAAAAAAATAGATCAACGTTAGAA
>PVKN010002111.1:0-44893 GCA_004027915.1 Capromys pilorides
AAAGAAAGAAAGAAAGAAAGAAAGAAAGAGCAAAACATAATTTCACACGTTCCAGCTAACTTGAACCACTGGTGGTACAAATGAATCTAATCACTTTTATCCATCTTTTTACTAATAAAATTCACTCATTTGGGACACTGAAGCTTTCTGCCAATAAAACATACAAATTACAGCCCCCTCGTGAACATGTTAAATGAAAACTAAGTGCCAAAGTCCAGCATGAGGAATGTCACACTCCTCCAGGCCAGACTGAGCCTTCAGCCTTCCGTGTCTCCTCCTCCCAGCTCTCCCTAGAGGGGGTGAGGCAGTGTCAATGTGGCTGGCAGAAACGCCCCAGACCAGGCTGTGGTTTGCAGGTGGAAACTGGGTCAGCCTTCCCTTTGTTAGGTGCTTCAGTAAGCAGTGCCTTGCACTTGGAACTGCTTTTTTTCCTTCTACAAAAGCCAGGGAGAAAAGAAGGGCTATCTCTCCCCTGAGGAGTCTTTAGCGGAGAGCCTTGTGCTGGAGAGGGTGGCCACCCATCCCAGTCTCTGTCCTCATAGAATGTGCTAGTGTTACCCGCCCAGGCCAATGGCACAACTTTGCTTTGCTCCCCTTTCCTTCTCTCCCCTCCCCTCCTCTCTGCTGTCTTCCCTGCCCATCCCCCCATCTCCTGAAGCCAGCCAATCCCAGTACAGTCTGCAGTCACCTGCAAGTCACCTGCCCTACTTGAGGCCCACTGTCCCCATGACCATGTGTGCCCCAGAGGTTGGGGTAGGGCTGTACCTCCCCAAGCTGTGGGAGTTCTGAAGCTCTGTGGAAACTGTATGTAAAGAGGGAGCCCATTCTGAGCCTGCCTGTGGCAGGGCTTTACTCGGGAACACCACTTGCACCAGGCACTCGCTTTTGCCCTGCCTTGGTAGGAATGCGCCTTGCTGCTGTGACTTGAATCTTACATCCTGTGGCCTCTTGGAACTGAGGCAGAAGCTAATAGTGACTACCTGAGTGCTCTCACTGTAAATACAGGGCTGTCTAAAAAGAAAAGCGGGGGCCTCTTCCATCTCCCCAGCCGTTCCTGACATCTTTGATGTTGAGGAAGCGTTGCACTCACAGATACCCAATTATCCTGTAAGGTTTGTAAGGCAAGTCTGAAAGCCGATTGAATCTCGCAGAATCATTTCTGCATAACAACTACTTAATACCCAATCATAACAATTATACATAATTTGTGTTTACTGTGCCTGGAAGATTAAACTCCTCCACGTAGACATTCTCTGAAACAGGCCTAGAACGTGCAAAGCAAGCAGGGCTGCCACTTGGCATGCCCACAGGCAGCCCACAGCGCTCTGCAGCAGCTGCCCTGCCCAGGTGGAGGCTGCCAGGTCTGCTTCTCAGCCAGGGGCCCACGACTGGGCCCAGCTGAGACCTGGCGGGGAGCTATTGCCCAGGCCTCAGAAAAGAGGGGAGGGCAGTAGCTACTGCCCCCTCATCAGCTAGATTCTGCAAAGCTAGCCAGCTAATGTGCTGTAAAGATCAGGGAAGACCCTGGGGAACAGCTCGGTCCCAGAGAGCTCGGGATCTCATGCAGAGATGAGACCCTGAGGTCCTGAGGCCTGTGGGGAATAGGGAAGGACCTGGTCTGAGTCACTCCAAGGCCTGGGTCTTGCAGTCTCCCTCAGTATCAGCACTCATGTGGTCAGGCTGGTCCACCAGCTCTTTCAGCTATCTCCAGGATTTGCCCCCAGGAGGACCCAGCATGAAAAGACATCTCCAGTGCCCCCACAGGGGGCACTGTCCACACTGGGCCATTGTTCTCTGCAAGCTTGTCACTCTCCTGGGCTTGCAGGGCATTCCTGGAGGGCTGCTCTGGGCCTGCCACCAAGATCCAGACTTTCCTTCCAGACCTTGCTGCTATGCCTTCCTGCTCAGGAAGGGGGTGGGTTGGCTGCTCTCCCAGGCAGAGAGAAGCAGCTCCTGCTACCCAGGCCTCCCCTTCCACCTCCCTAGGGAGACCCTGCCCTCACTGTGTGCCCCACAGGACAGTGCTGTTTGGGCCAGAGGGCCTCATGTTTCTCCTTATCCATGTGTCCAGCTTCATCTGCTGTGGCAGGTGGTGGCCATGAGACACAGAGTCACTGGGAGACCCTACCAGCCGTACAGAAGCATGTGGGCCCTGTCCTAGCCTGTAGCGCATGTCTAGGACTCCAGCAGTCTGTCTGTCCTCCTGATATGTGCTTGGGACAGCCAGGCTAGTGAACACCCCTGGCTCAGGGCTGAGTTCTGCAGGGACCCCCTCTTCCTCCCTTGCATATGCTGACCTTTGGTTCTGTGGCCTGTGGCTGACCCTTGGGCTCTCAGCCTCATGCAAGGTACTTGGGCCATCTTGGGGGACACAGCAGAGCAGGGTCTGCACTGAGGCTCTGCACGTGGAGATGGGAGCCCGGAATACTACAGTGACCCCACCCTAATGTGACTCTCTCTTTGCAGCCTGTTCCAGCACTATTGCTACTCCCGGGGCGGCATGCGCCATAACTCCTACACCTGCATCTGCTGCAGGTAGGTACACTGTGGGTCTCACAGCAGAGGGAGGAGGAGGGAAGAGGGAGAAGGACTCTCCCAACCACTGGTCATAGGCCCTTGCTCACACACACCCATACCCACACCAGTGCCTGCAACTGAGCCTGGAAGTCAGTCCCACTTCTGAGGCCCTGGGACTGAGGTAGCCTCTGCTTGCCAAGCATGATGCCAGGTGAAGGAGGGAGTCCAACCTTCCCAGTGCAAGAGCACTGCCCACAGCCCCATCCCCAGTGGACATTAGAGCTGAGTTTGAGGGACAGCCACTGGCCTTCCTCAGCCTCCACATAAGTGCACACCCAGCACACCAGACTGGGCGCGCAAGCTGGGCAGCTTCTATGTGCCACAGGTGTGGTGTTCCCCATTGCGGGGGCTGTAGCTGTGTGTCTTTGCAGGGCGTGTGTGTGTGTGTGTGTGTGTGTGTGTGTGGAACTTTCCGTGTCGCTCACAGGGACCATCTTCATGAAGGGGCAACCTGGGTGGGCATATACGTCACTATAGGTGTGACACATTGCGGCTGAGGGACTCAGTATATGTCACTTGTGTGTGCCTGGTGTGCTTGGAGGTGCCATCAGTCAGACAGCTGCTAGGAACAGCTATAGTCTCCCAGGCAGGCACAGCTTTGTGGGTGTCTGGTTCTCCGTGTCACTCTGGGTGTGACTGCACAGGAATGTGGCTGTGGGTGGCTCTTTGTCCCTGAAGCGCACCTCATCTCATCCTCTGGTGTTTCCCCTGGGGACCTGCCCCAGCCCAGCCAAGATGGAGCTGGGCAGCTTTGCTGATGTGCGCGTCCTCACACATGAATAATGCATGTGAACATTTCAGTCCTTGGAAACGCTCTTCTCCGTGGATAGAAAGAAAAATCATTATTTCTACTTTTATGATTCCTGAGGCTCCTGAATGGGGCCATAAATATTATACACAGGTGGGGTCCCCCCCTTTGGACAAACTTCAAAGTCCTTTTTCTTAAAGGCGTCGCTCATTATGGAAGCTCTCGGTAGCAAAGAAGCAAGGAGCTGTTGGTTTCCAGTCTTTGCAGCCCTACCAGGTCCCTCTCCTTTCTACAACTATGAACAGGGATTCCTGCTCCCTTCCCAGTCCTATGAACTACTGTTCCCCATTTGTGTTCTTTACATGTGCTGCCCGCATGCCCAGCCTGGGGGGCAGCGGCCTGAGCTGCACTGTGGTCCCGGAAGCCCTCCAGGTAGCATTTGTGTGAACCGAGGGATGGCTCCAGCTGTGTGCCAGGTGGTGGTTCTGGTCTAGCTACCCCTCTGCCTCTGCTGGGGGCGGATGGTGGTGTCCATGTGCAGGGGATAGAGCTCAGCCTCCCAGGGCCCTCCGGGTAGGGTGGGGCTTCTGACTACTCTCCTGGCTCTTCTTAGTGGTGAGAACGGTGCTGTGCTGCACTACGGACATGCGGGGGCCCCCAACGACCGTACGATCCAGGATGGAGACATGTGGTAAGTGAGGCCAGCCCCAGCCCCAGTTCTGTTCTGGGAACAGCACCCCCCCCACACACACACACACCCTAGGTTAGACTCTGTGTCAGAGTCGAGCAGGAGCCTCGGTGTCCCTGTCCTGAGAGAGCTGACCACACTGACGTCCTTAGACCTGCACAGCACCCTCTCCAGAGCCAGCAGCCTACAACCTACAAGGAGGCACCATGGGGGTGGGGGAAGACAATGGGGTCCCCCACAGTTTCCTGTGCAGTGCGCACATGGGGAAGAATTCCTGGGCACCCACACATGAGACCCCCTACACAGTTACATGAAGCTCCCACCATCCTCTCTGCCAACCAGATGACTGCCAGGACTGGCCCAGGCAGCACTGGGCTGCTAAGAGCCACCCGGATGTCAAGGCCTGGGGCTCAGCCCCAACCCCCTGCTGGCTCCTCTGACTGCCAGAAGGGGTACCCTGCCCCTCATTGTTCTTGGGTACCTTTCCATCCATTGCCCATACACTTGAATGAGGCACCTTCAGGACTTTGCTCTTGGACATGCTGGGCCTAGGTGGCTGTCCACTTCCTCCTCAGCCAGTCTCCTATACTCCCTCCCCAAGCTGGAGTTGTGATGGCTGGTCTCTGGCCTGGCCCTGGCCACCCCTGTAGGCCTCTGCCCTCCCACAGGGAGCTTGTGCCCGGGGTCCCCAGTCTTCATTCATGGGGAGGTAAGAGCACCCATGCATAGATAAGGAGCAACAGATAAGAAGCAGCCCAGAGAGACACCATGTTCTGAGCTGTCCCTGCCAAGGGTTTGTGGGAACCCACACAATCCCAGAAACCTCTCTGCCACAAGACCCCTCAGCACTGTGACTGGACACAGTCTGCTAAGCCAGGGCCAGTTGCTGGATGTGATGTTCTGACTTTAGACACTGTTGGCAGGAGCCCTGCTCAACCTTCTAGAAGAAAAGCCCTTTTCTTCCATGTGCCTCAGTGTACCCATCTGTGAGTAGAGATAGTTCACGTATCTCAGAACTACATGCAGAAAGCAGTAGAAGGGGGATGTGAAGAGGATGGGTGCCAATCTGGGGCGTCTTCCCAGGGCCTTGGCCGGCAGGTCAGGGATGTTGGGAGCCTGTAGAGGTGAGGCCCAGAGTGACCCTCAAGCTGACTACTAACCACCGATGCCCACTGTCACCCCCTGACCACAGGCAAGGCCTCAGCATCCATCTCCTGGCCTGCCTGGCCACACTACTCCACAGAGCCTATGTGACCTGTAGGCTGCATTAAGCTCCAGGAATTGCAGGCCTGTGCTGTGCCTGCAGGGCTATTCCAGGCTGCCTCTGGGCAGGGGGCCTCATGAGCAGTCGGAGCAGAGCTCAGCCACCTGCCTAGAGGGCCTGGGCCAAAGGCATGTGAGGACCCTCACAGGGCCCTCCCCGTGTGTCTGTCTGTGGCTTTCTCAGCTATCAGTCACCCTGACCCCACGCTGCAGCACCCTAGTATGTGGCAGAGTAACTGAGACAGGGGTGTGCGCCAGGCTTGGGTGTGAGGTCAGAGGAATTTGGGGAGAGATCTGGCTGCCGCACACTTAGCTCAGCTGGAGATCAGGAAGGAGAGAATAGAACTACTTCCTGGACCATGGGTGGCCCCAGGGAGGCCACGTAGTCTCAGAAACTCTCATCTTCTCCCCTTTGACCCAGTAGCCCCTTCTGGCTGGGCCAGGAGGACAGCACAGAGGAACCCAGTCCCAGAGCAGAGGCCACCGATACCAGCAGGTCCTCAGTGTCCTGGGGCAGCCTGGCTGGCCAGAGCCATATGGCCAGATGTTTCTCTCTTCCTTGAGCCCAGCTGACCACAGGGAAAACAGCTGCTTCTCCCCTCCCCCTTCATCTGCCCAAAGGGTGTCTGTGCCCATTGAGAAGCCAGAGGGCAGGATCTAAGACAGGGTGCCTAAATATCAGGCCTCCTCTAGACCTGGGTGCTATGGCCTTGGTGACATGGGGAGCATGTGACACCTGTGTTTCCTGGTGCAGCTGTAGACAGGAACAGCCCTGGAAAGCCCATGGATGTTCATGCCAAGCTCAAATTAGTGATTTTGTTTTTCTAGTGCTAACTTTGAAATGTAGCCAGTAGAATAATTATGAGTTTATTATAGTCAATTTATTATGCAGCATTTAGAACAACATGTTTTGTTGATTACTGCTACTGCCAGATTGCCGGCGGCATTTATAATCCATTGTTTTATTGAAATTGATCTGCTGAGCGCCTACTGCGTTCGGTAAATAATAAATCACTCTGTTATCCCAACATAAGAGCCTCAACACTCCATCACAAGGTACGAAACCAGAAGGTAAATGTAGCACAGAGCTTTCCCCAGAGCTGAGTGGACACCAGTCAGTGCTGGGCTCTGGGTTCCCGTCTTTGACATTGAGATTGAGTGAAACCACCTGAGGGATGAGGATAACGGGGCATAGTGAGGGGAGGCTGGTTCTTTCTGTCCCTTCTGCCTGTCCATTACTCAGTAATATGCCACCAAGCTCTGGGGAGATTCAGGGACGGTATGTGCCACTCACGGGACCTGGCGCAGGGTAGGCCCTCGAATGGCAAGGGCCATAGCACCACTTATTCCCACCAGAGTCAGGCAGGCTGAGGCCTTTTTCCCTGTGATCCTGGCCCCCAGGCCCACTTGCAGCCCATGGTAGGCCTGGTTTACTCACCGACAGCTCCTGAGTTATGTGACTTTCCTGCTTGTGTTTTCAACCCCAACGTCGTCCACTCTGGCACAGCTTCAGGCGGGGCTTGAAGCTGACAGCTCTGCTCCTTCCTCTGCCCTCAGAGTACCAGGAGCTTCCCTAGAATCCAGCCAGAGCCATCGTAGGCCACTGTCAGCTTGCCCAGGACACAGCCCTCACCCGCCAGGGCCTGGAAATTGGACACATTGAATCATACTGCAGGTCAGGCCTGTCAGCCAGAAATTGAGGAGAGAATTGAGAGGCCATTCCTTTCCCCAAGCCAGTGGCACCTGGGCCCATCCTAGTTTTTGAAGGACAGGTGCCACCCCCAGCTGCTCTGCCAGACACCAGGGGAGGAGCAGGCACGAGGCCTGGCCTCTAGTTCTTAGGGCCTCTTCCCTTGGCTGGGTCCAGAGCCATGAGACCTTGTGTAGCTGTGAAGCCTCTGGGGTTTTTGTATGGCTCCCAGAACCCCTTCTGGCTATGTCCCTGGGGTTCCCCATGAACCCCATCAGCAGGTCACTGTCATAAGAGAGCCATCAGTTGCTTTTGTTTTCCTTTTTAAAGTAAGCAGGGAAACAAGCTTCTAAAATGGGATCACAAAAGTGTGCTAATTAATACTTTCCACATGTTCACACAAAGGATGGTGTCTAACAGGGTCACCAGAGGGCCTTCAGAGTAGGAGGCCTTGCTGCATCCTGCTCCAGGCCTGCGGGTGTGAACATATTGTAGTTTGGACTTCCAGCCCCACTTGTCATCTGGCAAGCCCCTGTGCTCTGCCCTGTGCTTCTGTGGTCAGCTTGGGCTGTAGACACCAGAACCCCCAGGCAAGTGGAGGCCTAAGGCCCAGCAAACTGCGCCTGGGCCATGCTCGTGCAGAACTCCAGATGTGAGTCTTGCAGCTCCCCTCTCCTCTGACCTCTCGATGAGCTCGGCCCACAGGGCAGAGGGGGGAGAAGTCCAAGATGCTCCTGCAGTAGGCTCTGATATGGAACGCAGCCGAGATATTCATCCCTCCCCCACCACCAGATCAGGCAGCAGGACTGGAAACTGTGGCCTTCTTCTGAGCTCTTCTCGAGCACAGGTCCAAGTTGTCCCTGACCTTGATTGCGCAAGGTAGGCAGGATGTGGCCAGTTCCTGCTGAGCCGGGTCTTCCAGCATTGGCCAGAAGAGGGCAGTGTTGTCTCAGGACCTGGGCCGGGGCCTTTCTCTGGGTGGGTAGTGGTGGGCTATATTACCTGTGGGGCTTGGGAAGTGGGTCTGCACCCCAGCAAAGGAGAAGAGGCCCATTCTAGCCCCACAGTCAGCAGTTTGCTGATGTCCTCTGCTCTTTGCATGCTACAGCCTAGGTTAGCTTTTAGAGCTTTTAAGGAAACAGACAGCCCACTGTGGCATGCTTGCCGGCCGTAGGGTCACCACCACGGGCCCAGGGCCTCCTGTCTCCTTGCTTTGATGTTGGCCAACCTGAAGCCCTCGCTGACCAGCAAAGATGGGCTCAATCCTCATGGCCACTGTGATAGTTAAGAGGCTTTTGCAAGGGGGAACAATTTAATACAGGACACATAATTTATAGGATTATTTTGTAATAATCACCCAAAGAGTCATATACAAAGAGAGTGTAGGAAATCTGTCTACACACTAAAGACCAAAAGAATCCAGCTGAGGACCTGGATCCCACAGCAACATCCTGCATGAGTCCCGCTGAAAACCTGGCGCCCATAACACTGCCTATCATGAGTCCAACTGGAGGCCTAGAGCCCACAATGCCTCATGCGAGCCTGTTTCATGGATCTGTGCTGGGAACCTCAGGGTGGAAGCTAGAATGTCTGTGCCGTGGGATGAAGGCTCTGTGCCTGCAGACTGGGGAATCTGCACTGGAGTCAGGATGCAACACTCAAAGCAAGAACCAGAGCTCCCCCAAAAAGTACCACAGCCATCCCCAGTGATGGTGAGGTCCCAGGCTCCTCTGATGATGAGAACAGCCAGGCTCCCATCAAGGAAGCCAGTGTGACAAGCTTCTCCAGGAGACAGAGCACTGCACCGTCTTCCCCTCCAGTGCCAGGAAGTGATGCTCAAAGTGAGGACCAGAGCTCCCCTAGAGTGAGCCATAGCTGTTCTCAGTGACAACAAGGTCCGGAGCTCCTTCAGTGATGAGAACCGCCATATTTGTATCAGGAAAGCCAGGATGACAAGGTCCTCAAGAGAACAAACAGCCCCTGACAACTTCCCAACAGTTTAGCTTCTTCCTCTCCAGTTCTTGTTTTTGTGCTGTAGGCAACAATCCTCAGGTGCCCTGCCCCACCCAGCACCACTCTGGTCCAATTCAGCTGAGTATTATAAGCTGACCACCAGGTGTCAATCCACTATGCCTGTGTCCCCACACTCAGGAGGCTGAAGCAGGAGAATCACTGAGACTCGAGACCAGCCTGGGCTGTATAGTCAGTTCAGGATCAGCCTGACCTACAAAGCAAGATGTCTCAAAAACAGAAAGAAGGAAGGAATTCAGGTAAGCAGGCAAGATGATGGATGGGATAGATAGATAGATAGATAGATAGATAGATAGATAGATAGATAGATGATAGATAGTTGGTAGATAATAGATAGATGATAGATAGATAGATAGATAGATAGATAGATAGATAGATAGATAGATAGATAGATAAGAAAGCACCCAGGGATGTGACTGCATGCACAGGTCACATTTCATGACCCAGGCTGGCACCAGGACTCTCCTTAGTGTGGCTGTTTCTGTCACAAATGTGTCAAGCCCTCACCCTCTGCTGGCCACCATGTCTCCACCCACAGCTTCAGCGATACCTTGGAATTGCTCGGAACGTACAGGCTGGAATGGGCCAGTTCTGCTCTTTCCTGGTTGTCTGGCATCTGTGTCCTGGGGCCCCCAGAGGGGCAAGTCTATGCCTGGGTTCTTTGCCTGCTGGTAATGGGGCCAGCAAAGGCTCCTCCCAGCTCTGCTCTACCTGGTGCTGGTGTCTTGGTTAGCTCCAGAGGATGAGTGTCACCCCAGGCCTGCTGCCCGCTGCCAGGCTCAACCCATAGCCCCTCCCCACCTTGCTGCTTCCTCAGAGGGGCCCTTGCTTGTTGCCAGGGAACCTCATCCTGAGCATTTCAGTTTTAAGGACAAGACCAGTCTTGGCACAAGAGAGTTCCCTGGAAGGCACAGAACTGTCAGCTGTTGCCTGGACATCGCCTCCATGTCCTATCTCAGAAGCACCCTTGATACTCCCACCAGGACTCTGTGCTCCTCATTGTGCCCTCGCTATCAGCGGGCACCCTCCCCATTTGCTTTCTCTCTGTTTAGTTTGTTGGTGCTTCGTGTCACACCCACTCAGTTGACATCACAGCCCACAATCTAAGAAGCACTAGTCTAGACAGTCCAAAGTGCTCATAGACATCATGAGACACTGGCCACCAAAAAAGTGAAATGAAGCATGTGCATTGGGCATGACTGTTTGCCTCCCTGACCCACAGTGGCCACTGCCCCGATGCCAGACTCTGGCCCACAGTGCTTTAAAGATGGCAGTTGCCTATGCACCTCCTCCCCCCAGGCAGACCGTGGTATGGTTCCCTTCCTAGTGTCCCACACCAGTGGTCTCTGGCTCACCACGATAACCAATGCCCTGCAGACACAGGAGGCTGCCTGGCACATGGGTGCTCTTCTCAGTGTGTGCACAGGAATCGCTGGCTCTGAGCCTCGGGAAAGGAAGCTGCTGCTGGTCTGGGCTGTTTGCGTGGGAGCCGTTCCCGTCTGCCACGGCCCCTGCAGGAGCAGCCATCCCGAAGACTGTGGGGAGAGGTTCACCAGGGGCATCAGCCTGCAGCTTTGGAAAGCCTTGAGAACCCCAAAGGATAGATCTTGCCCCTGCTGGCCTTACTGGAGACTGGCAGTGCCAGGAAGGCCTAGCTAGGAGCTAAGAGCAGGCAGGCAGCACAGTTCAGTGCTGTGTCTCCAGGGCCTCCCCTCCTTCTGCAGCAGATAGACACATGGAAAACAATGCGTGGACTCTCCTTGCTATCTCCTGCTGCGGGCTGAGAGGAAGGAAGAGCTCTCTCCCATTCAGAGACCCCCTAGCCCAGTTTGGGACATGGAGTGGCCTGGCTCTGCATAGCGGGTCTGTACCACTCCTGCAGTGCTGAACACACAACTGTGTAAGATGACTTTTGGGTGGGGAGTGGCCCAGAGTTGTGCTACACACTCAGGAGAGGAAAATGCAGCCTCAAGCGCAGTACAAACTGGCCTTTGTGTAAACATTGCAGTCTTTCCCTTGGAGTCCTGCCTGCAGGGTGGCTGGTCCCTGCAGTGGGGCCCAGGGAGGGTCTGGGTAGGGCCAGTAGTGGCAGGTAGCCCGGGCCTAGAGCTGCCCAGAAAGAGCTAGCGGAAGACAGAACCTCTCATCCCAGCCAGAAACACAGCCATAGAAACACATGTGAAGAATGAGACGCCAGTGTATTGCTTGGAGATGTGTAATCTCTCCCCAGATGTCTCAGATTATCACACAGATTCACTCAGCCAACAATGGTAGTGTCTCTGGTGGGTGTCCCCAGGCAGCCGGGAAGGAAGGATCCTTCGTTCTCAGTTGAGCCAAGTATGACCGAATCCTCCATAGTCGTTTTGCTTTTTGGAGGATAAAGTAGTCAGAGGAGGAGGAAGGAGATGATTTATACAAGAGATGGCTTTCATCCCTGGATTCTAGAATGGCTTGAATCTGAATCACTTAGATCTGTAGAAACTCTGGGGGATTAAAAAAAAAAAAAAAAAAGGCAGAAAAAGAAAAAGATAGGGAACCGAGAGCACAAAAATAGACTCCAACCCCGTGCCTAAGCATCACCAAGCAGGATGGAGCTGTGTACTTCCCTCTCCAGAAAGTGGATGGTTTTAAACAAAAATTACAGTTGAATCTTCTAGAAGCTAGAAGATAAAGCCAGACTGGGCTGAGGAAATCCAAATACCCGTCATCCTACGCACTCTCTGTTTTATGGAGGAGGATTTGGAGAACTTGGTTCAGAGTCTGGTCTGTGCTAGTCTTGTTTTTGACTGTTCTCAATGATTCCGGCATTTGGTGTGCCCTTATGGGCTTCCTGGTTTTTAAGTAGTTTAATTTCTGTTTTTTTCTTAGATCAGCTCAGTTCAATAGAGCTCTTTGCCCCAGAGGACTGCATGCGGGCCTTCTTCTGATGTGGCACCTCCCAGGAATCTGTGTCCCCCATGCCCCTGGCTCTGTCCTGTCTGTCCAGGCCGTTCTTGGATGCTCTAAACCAACAAACCACAAACCATTTTTCTTTGTTGACTCCAGGGAGCCCAAATGAAAATGTTCTGTGTTCCTGGGCAAACTAGGCCAGAGCCCCATGGAACTCCATGCCCACTGCAGCCCGCAGGCTGGTCCCCAGAGGACACAAATGTACTAGCAACAGTAGCAATTCCATTTTACAAGTGGGGAAATAGGTCCTGACAGATGAATGCTACAGCAGGGGGAAGAGCGCTCATTTGCAGGCTCTGAGGTGTTTACCCCACCTCCCAACTCCAGACTTTGCTGGACTGGAGTTCAGAGCCTTGGTTTCCTTTCAGTTGAGGGCTGAATTGTGCCCCATACCAGAGTAAACCTACAGGAAGCTGTTGGTCCCAACAGCCTTTGCATCCACTGCCTCTGTCGGGGTGTTTCATTGCCCTGTGTGACTGGGCCAGGGTGGGTCATCCTCAAGTGAGGCCCAGGCATTCCTGGGTCAGCTCCAGGTAGGGTCCTGCACAGAGACTTTGACCCAGACCCAAGTTCACTATCATGCTAGCAGGGGCTCTGCTCTACCCCCTGAGAATCACCTGTGCTTTTTACACTGTTGACACTGTTTATGGTGTTTTGCAATCAGAAAACACCAGAGATTAAAATGTGCCTGGCTAAGGACTTTGGATTCCAGCAGAGTGCCTAGGGAGCATGAACATTCAAGCTGTTTCTTTAAAAATCTGATTCTATGCGGTGGTTGGTGCTGCCTGAAAGGCCATGTGACCTGACTTCTTGCCCCCGCTCTGTCCCATATAATACGGCCCCCCGAAGGCCGACACACAGGCAGCTTCTGGAATGTTTGTGGTTAGCGTTAGAGCTGGATTTGGGCGAGAAGCTCTTGTAAAGGGAGCCGCAGCAGGGACCAGGGCTCCGACTTGCCAAGATTTGTGTGACTGCAGATGGGCTCCTAGGGGAAACCCAGGATGGAGCTGGACACCAAAAAGAAGCTGGGCTCACCTGGCCCTAATGGACTGATGTCCCTTAACCAATTTTCTCAGCAGCTGTGACTTGGCCATGGCTCAGTGAAAGGGCAGCATAAGCTGGGGGCCTTAGCTGCTCCTGAGGTGCTGAGGTGGGATAGCTGTGAACCCTCTTTCCTTTATCCCACGCCTGCTCGTACCCACTTGAAGGACCCCACGCCACACAGATGTGTATGCTCCTGGGTGCCAGGCTTGGACCAGTAGCCTTCACTTGTCCTTTCTCGGGAGCAAGGCAGGGTCTTTATCTGCCCTTGACCAGTGACAGCCCCAAGACCTTTTATGCAAAAGGGCTGGCTTGATCCTTCCAGGCCCTGTTGTACCAGGGCCCAGGTCACAGGATGTCCAGAGGGGTGGCTCCATTGTCATCCTCCTGACTCAGCAGACCTGACGGTGATCCCACCACTACCGATAAGACACGGTCCTATCCATAAGACACCACTTCCTCCTTCCTTTCCCTCAGGAACTAGCAGGACAGGTCCATCCCACCTCAGGAGAGGAAGAGTGTCAGGTGGGAGGACACCCAATCTGGAACAGGGTCACAGCTACCTACCACCTACCAAGTCTCCATGCAGACCCCCACCCCCACCCTGGACCAAGCCTGTGGGAAGCTGGTTGTGCAGCTCAGCTCTGCTGTCCTCTACGCAGGTGTCTCGAGTCCACACCAGGCCCCTGCCACTCCTTCCTCCTTTCTTCCCCCAATGAGCATTGCTTCACCCACACTGAATGTGAGGCAGGCCCAGGGAGCTGTTGGCTTGCTTACACAGGGGCAAGGTGACACGTGGGGCCTGGAAACATGTGTGTTCCTCCTGCTTTTCAAGTGAGACCCACAAGTGAACCTGCTGAGGCCAAGCTATGGAGGCAGCCCTCTCCTCTTAGGCAGAGCCCAGGACTGCCTTTCCCCTGGGGACAGAGTTCTCCCCAGATGGCCCTGGACATCTCTGGAACAAGAAGGTAGCAATGATCACATCTTGAGATGAGGTGTCCTCAACATCCTCCTGTATCCAGAGCAGCTTGCCTTGCATCCCAGGCAAGAGAAGTAAGAGGGGCAGTGGTTCCCGTGAGCATTTCACCCACCTCACACCCCATCTTCCTGCAGCCTGTTTGACATGGGTGGTGAGTATTACTGCTTCGCCTCGGACATCACCTGCTCCTTTCCCGCCAATGGCAAGTTCACCGAGGACCAAAAAGCCATCTACGAGGCAGTGCTACGGAGCTGCCGTGCCGTCATGAGTGCTATGAAGCCAGGTGAGGGCAGGGGCAGGGGGTACTGCTGAGGCGGACTCACCTGGCATGGGGACGGAGGGACAGCTGTGTGCCAGGCACCTTCAGGAAGCGGGCCCCAGATTCTGTGTTTTGCATCTGCCCCCTATACATGGCCAGTAAGATTTCAGTGGTGTCTAGTTCCCGGGGTCACACCTAGGAAATAGTGCTGCCCTCCAGTCAGAAACGGGATCTGAGAGTTCAGCCCAAAGTCACCCCATGGCCCACCTGGCCACCTCTTTCTGTCCCTCTCTCCACCCACATTGGTTATGGGGATGTCAGCATGTTCCTTGTCCTCCCCAAAAGCAGAGTGCACTTCAGGGAGGGCCTGGCTAGCTTTGGACATGGTCATCTGATTAGGTCCTGAAGTGGGTTCCAGCCCTGCTCAGCAGCTATATGGCCTACGACAGAAAGCCCCTCCCTGACTGGCTGTTCCCTTGTCTGTGCGTGCATGGAGCTGAGGCGCATGAAACACCCGTATGCAGCTGGCACGTGTTCATGCTCTGTGGTGGTCACTGTCCCTGAGATGATGTTTAGAGGAGGACTTCGCATTTTTTTCTCATAGCATCTAGTCTTGGCTGACTTGGCCTGCCCCGCTGTCCCCCAGCCTCATCACAGCCTCCTCTTCCCTTGGTTCTTCCCCTCACGTCTCCAGGCAGTGTACAGAGCCCCTAGCCTGCCGTTGACATCCCACTGCATGGCAATCACGGCGCACAGGGGAAACAGCATCCCTCTAGCAAGGCTGACTTTCTGGCGTTCTTTCCGTGACTCTTGGGTCCTTGAGCTGTCTTTGTTTCAGTTGTCACTGCCTATGCCCCCTAACCTCCTATTCCCTGACAGGGTGACATCCAGGACCTGCTAGATCAAACCTTGGCACTGCTGTGTGGCTCTTCCTGCCCAGAACAGCTAGAAAATGCTTCACTAGCAGTGACAGGGGACCCTAACTTTCCCCTTTGCCTAAAGGAGAAAATTTAGGGATGTGGTCTTGTCATGGTCTTGCTGCAAGCCTTCTAGGACTTCTGAGCAGCCTACTCTGCAGGCCGTGGATTCCTGGCCACCAAGTGCCAGTTACCTCTAAGCCAGGCCCCTGGGGACAGGTGACTGCAGTCAGGCTCCATCCTGCAGTGGGAATGGGCTTTCCCTGGCCCTCCTCCATCCTGACCTGGTGATTTGCCTACACCTCCTCAGACACAGCCATCCACTGAGGCACCAGCTTCTGCAGCCTTGGTTGTAAGTGACTGACAGCCTCTGGCTAGCTTAGCTCCTTGGTGCTGTCGCAAATCCACAGAGGTGGGACAAGGAGGCTGGGTGGGGCCAGAGCCAAGCGAGATGGCCAGGAAGCTTCGGATCTGCAGCAGCAGTGGTGGGGAGCTCCCGGTTTTTTTGACCTGGAGGCAGAAAGCACCTGATGTTGGCACAGGTCACAGACCCCGCCCAGCCCCTGCTCCACCCAGCTATGGTCCCCCGCTTCTACTCTGCTGTGCAGGTTCTCAGAAGAGTAGAGCAGCCCTTAAAGCAGTTCCCAGGCTTCTCTGGGGAGGGGGAGCTCAGGCTATGGAGGACTGGGTCACACAGGGAGGTCACTGCAGCAGAAGAGACAGCACAATAAAGCACAGAAGGCAGGCCAGACCTGAGAGCTCCCACAGCATGCCAGGCTCTGGCCCTCAGGCCCCTCACCCTACTCCAGGGTAGGTTCGGCCAGCTGTGGACACAGGCATCTGCCCTAAGGACCAGCAGTGAGCTGACTGCACTGGACTCTCCCCTGTGTTCTAGGGACAGTGAGGGGAGGCTTTGGAGCTGCCTGGGGCCTTGCCTGTGACAGATCTGAAGTCTACCTTGGAATCACTAAGTGAGGGACTGAAATGGCTGAATTTGTATGCCCCTGAAGCATTGATTTTTTTTTTTTTTTTTAAACTGGTAATCAAACTCAGGACCTTGTCAGGTGGGTGCTGTGCCACTATATCCAAGCACTGTAAGCCTTGATTTAAAAAAGAAAAGAAAAAGATTCTGAGCCCCAGAACAGTAATAGCCCAGGAAGTGGCCTCTCGGCAGACCTAAAACATGCTGGCTCAGCATTTGGAGCAGCGGGCTTCTGCGGCCCAGAGCTGGGCCAGGGGATGACTTACAGCCGTGCTCACAGGGCCAAGTACTGCTCTGGAAGGGACTGGGCTTCGGTCGTTGTCAGAAGAAACACACTGTGAGCAGGCCTTTCTTGACTGGCCTCCAGCCCAGTCCCAGAGCCCCCAGAGGAGGCTAAGGAGCTCTGGGGGTACATTGGGGGCACCACCAGGTCCGAGATCACGGGCCACTTCCTCATTTAGCCTTCAGGACAAGAGCTAGACAAACAAGTGAGCCCAGGGACGAGAGTCCAGGTAGTCCTCGAAAGGAGAATAAAGCAGGAAACCCTGAAAGAAAGCAAGCTGGTGAGTGTGACTGCATGGCATTCCTGCCTGGGGCAGTGGCTGCAGAAGGGGGCAGCATTGAGAACAAAATTGCCTGTTTAAAAAGCAGCCACACCTCCAGGTGTCAGCATGAGCAGTGGCAGGACTCAGTGCCACAGGAAGGTAGATTCTTGCGGGGTGGCCTGGGCAACACAGCCCAAGGAGAGCAAGAACCTGGATTTGCATGCACTGGTGCCAGAGTGGGAAGGAGAGCTCGGAGGCTTGCTCGCCAGGCCCCTTTTCTGTTCTTTTTAAACTATGGGATTCAAGGAGTGGTCATACACGGAATGCGTTGCTTCCTGTCTTTGTGCCACAGATAAGCTTTTATTTCTCTCTTTGCCCAATGTTGAGCACCATCAGTCACTTCAATGGTCATCAGTGTTCCCAACAGCAGAGTGTTGGGCTGGAGACGGAGGAGCATGGTGCCTTCTCCCAGTGTCTGTAAGCACGGGCCTTCCTCCCAGAAACTGGGACACCCCCTCTTGCTGAGGAGCATGGGAATGGACCCAGGCCTGCTATCAGAACACAGGAAGGACAGCCACACTCCACACTGGAGATCTAAAAGGAGGAGCCAGGTCTCGTAGTGAGGTTCTAACACAGGGGTGCAGGATAGGACTGGAGCTCCTATTTGGCGGGATGTTTGGCAGGCAGGGAGGTTTGGAAAGATGTCCCCAGCCTGGGCTGTGTCAGTGAACAGCTCTAGGTTTCCAGTCCTTGGAGCTGCTTAGCTCTCGCTGTAGGCTCACTAGCGATAGTCAGTCACTGGCCATGGGAAAGCCCTGTGGGATCTGAGCAGGATCTGGATGGTACCTCCACCCTTGGTGTCCTGGCCAGCACAGTGGCCCCACTCGGCAACCCTAGTTCTGTCCAGAAAATAGCCAAGCCCACAGGCCAGTCCTCAGGGAGCCACCCACTTCTTCCTGAAAAGGGCCCCAGGCTGAGTCTGCACATCCACCTGATTACCCATCCTGAGGCCTGCCTGGCCCTGTCAACTTTTGGGGAAGCCACAGGCCTCAGTTTGAGCCAGAGGACTCTGGAGACTACAGGCTAAGCTCAGCTAAGCTGGCTTACAGACCAAACCTCCCCCAAGTCCCCCTCTTGCCCACCTCTGGGTTTTTCTACCCAGCACAGACATGGTGGGCCTCAAGGAGCCCTTGTATGAGGGGTAGAGCAGAGCCCCCACCATACCCCACATATACACTCTGCCACCCCTGCTGTCAGACTGGGACCCTGAAGGTCCCTCAGGGCAGAATGTGATTCCATCTGGGTCAGACAGTGTAGCCACAGCCTGAGGGGCGGGGGCGGGGTCCAGTACCCACAGAACTGCTTTCCACATGGAGGCAGAGCATCGCCGCCCCTTAGCGTTGAGGCGGCTGTGGCCGGATCAGTCATCTGCCTGTCCCAGTAGAAATGCCCCCATTGTGGGTTCAACTCTGGGGCCAAGACAAATACCCTGCTGAGACTGCCTGACTGCTTCCTGTGACCTTCCAGGGAAGAATAAATAAAAACATGCAGGAGGTCACACAACGATGCCCAGAGGAGAGGCAGAAATTGGCTATCAGAATACACATGGACCCTTGCGGATACAGCCCTAGGGGAGTTGAGGAATGCAGGCCCTGGCTCCCCAGAAACATCCTGGGGCCAGGAGAAAGCATTTCTCGTTGTTACTCCAACTCAGGGAAGGAAAGAGAGCTGAGCTCACCTGGACAGGAGCCGCTGGTGGGCAGCAGTCCACAGGAAGCTGTGAACATGGGAGAATCCCGTGCGTGGGAAGCCACAGCTAGGCCTCCACAGCACTGAGGAGCCTGCAGCTTGAACGGACGCTACTCCCTGACCTTACGCAGGGTGAGCAGGTCCCAAAGGTCCTGATGGCACAGGATGCAATGTGGGCTGGGCTGGAGGCTGTCATCCCCCACACCAGCTTGGCCTGCCAGGCAGCTCCCTGCTGCCCCCAGGGCCTACCCTGAGACCCACGCCCAGAGCCTTTCCTCCCGCACCCCCAAGGCCTGGCACAGACAGCATCTGTCCCACGAGGGCTATTGTCCACAGATGAAGCGAGCTCTTTGTCTGGAAGTGGCTCTGAGGATGCAGCACGTGGGGCCTTCCTGGCTTGGCTTAGGCCTGGAGCCCCCCGGGGCTGTCACATTTTGGGCTGGAAGCCTTGAGGCTGTGATGGATGCTGCTAAGCTCTTCGGAGCCAGGCCAGGCCCCGCAGGGGGGTCAGACATGGAGAAGGACCTGAGGGGTCCCCCTGAGGGGGACCAGGTGGACACAGAGGGGCAGCCAGTAACCCAGGGGCTGCTCTAGACATATCAAGGGCCCTGGGCACCCAGGATCTTATTTCTGTAGAAACAGTCCAGCAGCTTCCTGAGGCAGATGGTATGGCAATAACCCCAAGATCACCCTGCCCACCCTAGAATTCAAGAACACAGAGGAGTGGCTTGGTGGCACATCAGAACCCCGGATCACACAGTGGCACTGCCGTGAGAGTCAAGAGGGAGGCCAAGGCTCCTGCTTACTCCTCAGCTTTACCGAGCTGTGTTATGCACCAGGCAGGGAGAGGGCACAGGCCTGCCCTCTGAGGGTGCAGTGGGCAGACCCAGAGTGCTGAGGCAGGTGTTGAGGTTCTGGCAGCACAGAAAGGGACAGTTGGAGAGGACCTCTTGGTGAGGAGTGTGGACCTGCAGGGTTGGGCCCAGCCAGGAACAGCAGGTAGAAAGCACAGGGAGCATTGGAACCATGGCCTCAGTCAAGGAGTGGGTGAAGGACGAGGCTAGACATGGAGGCCAGCCAAAGCGCCTGGGCTCTGCCTTGGCCAATCTGACAACCAAAATGAAGGATCAAGTGTGGGGGGTGGGTGAGAGATGTTTCAGGGAGGCGAGGGCAAGACTGAGTGCTGGCAGGAGGTGGAAGCACAGGTGCCAGGCAGCCTGTGGCCAGGCTCTGAGTGCGCTCCATGGAGTAGCAGCCCTGATATAGGCAGGCTCAGATCAGCAATGCTCTCTCGCACATCCCTGTGGACTCCAAGCTGCCACTGAGGATGACGGGCAGCCAGAGTGGGAGGAGCCCGCCCCAGGCAGGCAGGGAAGCCCTGCAGTGTGTGCCCACTTCCCTGAGCTGCAGCCTAGTCTGAGGAGGGTAACCTTGACACACTTCAGGGGCCCAGCCCTGGCTGTGGGTGTCATAACCGCCATGCACGCCAGACACAGAGGCCAAGTTGCTGGAGGCTTAATCACTGTCCCAACCCTAACCACACAGGCAGAAACTCCCCACTCACAGCCAAGAGAGCTATGCGCAAGGCCTTTCCCGAGGGTACTCAGGCAAGGAAGACTGGAGGCGCCATGGGGACTTCCTGAGCCGCACATCCGGGCGGGAGCTGGGCTGCCCCCTCAGAGCATGATTTATATACCTGATTTCCACCCTCCTCTCAAGTTCAGCCAAGCCTACAATGGACTTGACTTCACTCTGTAGCCCAGGCTAACCTCGAACTTGAGATGATCCTCCTGCCTCAGCCTGCCAAATGCTGGGATTATAGGCACGTGCCACCACATCTGGCTGCAGCATGACTTTTGCTTTTAGCTGGTTGAAAAGCTGGCTACTTTTCATGGGGCTCCCTGTTACTAACTAGAGAAGGTTGCCATCCAAGAGAGCTGAGCTGAGCTGGGGCTGAGATGTTGGGCACCGCCCAGGAGGCCCTGTACAGCAGGCTGACTGGTGGGGGCCAGATTTGCACAGACATTTGGGGGCTTGTAAGACCTGAGCCTCTGAGCAAGAACAGCGGAGGTGACACACTCTACCAGGCAGGAGACAGGAGAAGCATGCCTGCAGGTCTGTCTAGGAACCGGCTTCAGCTGGGGCTTCCAAGAGCCTTACCGTCAAGATGGTAGGGCAGGAAGACGCCGACAGTCTCCAGGAAGACCTGTGATGCTGAGACTCTTGTGGATGAGGCAGCACAGGGTCTCACATTCAGTGTGCTTGTGGTGCAGAAAGGTGGCCCGACCCCCAAAGGGTCCTGTGGGAACAGGGAGGGTAAGGTAGAGGTGGGGTGCAGTGAGATGGGATGATCCAGACTAGACCGCTAGGGCCTTAGGGAAGGCTTAGTTTACTGTGTGTCACGACGAACAACCCCAAGCACAGAGACCATAAAATGTTGAAACTAGGCTCTGGTTGATCAGAAGTGATGGACCAGCCCCTTAGTACCAGAAACTATAGCCAGCTTTGGGGCCAGCATTGCAACTCTTGACATCTGAGATTTAAGAGAGGAAGAGAAATGTTTGCAGACTGTATGGTAGTCAGCTGAGCTGGACCTACAGTCATGGAGTCTCCATTTGAGGAACTCCAGTCATCAGAGAAAACCCCTGCCCTTGGCTCAGGGGTGCAAACCAAGCCAGCTACAGTGTGTGCATGCCCAGGTCTAACCCCAAACCCAAACTGGTAGCTGGAGGAGCCTGCTAGCTTGATTCTAGCCCCCAGCGCACAGCTTTGCAGGCTGAGGTGGATAACTGGGGTGAGAGTGGGGCCTTCCCTTTCCTTTCTCTATCTTTTTCTCTCTGTATCCTTGGGCCATCTCTAAGCTCTTGATGTGGGTGTCCATCTCAAGCAGGGAAGGAGCCCCACTAGAGTGTCTGAAGGGTTCACCCCACTGCCCATCACATGCTCCCTGCCAGCTGTGGAGGCTCAGAGGCCTTAGCCTCCTAGTGCAGCCATGCACGGGCCCCTCACAGCGCAGACCCCTGTCCTCCAGTCTTGAAGCCATGGTCAAGGACAGTGCAGCTTGACAGACAGCAGGCTCAGCTCTGAGCCTAGGCAGGACGTGGCACAGAGGCCCCTGAAGCCCATGTGGTCCTACTTCGTGGGCCTACGCCTTGCCAAGAGGTGTTGTAGGAATTGCTGTGGAATTGCCTTCTTTGGCCAGAGCTCTGCAGAGCCCTGGGCCCTCACCCGACCTGTCTGGCTCAGTGTGTCTTGGTACTGTGAGCCTCAGTGAGCACGGGGCCTACCCAGTCTTAGCCCTCCTGAGTTCAGAGCAGGAGGCTCCACCAGCTCAGGGTTCTTATCTGATGCTCAGGCTGAGTGCAGGGATGGATATGGAGCTCCCTTGAAGAGACTGAAGAGGGCTCCCTGGAGGATCTTGTGGGTAGCTCTCTCCAGGCTTGCAGCCCCCTGGGGCCTACTACCACCACTAGCGGACCAGGCAGTGCTCAGGACTGGCTCTGGCCTCTGGCCTCTGCCTCTGCCCCTGCCCCTGTCCCTGCCCCTTAGAGAGCCTGTGTGGCCCCCAAAGCTCTGTGCTTGGAAGGCTGTGCAGTAACCTTCGACCCAGAAACATAGGGCAAAACTGAGTCTGATTAGCAGCCTGGGCTTGGCTGTTTGCGCTGCCATGGAGATAGTGCCAGGGCTGTCGCTGCAGGGCAACAGCCCCCTGCCCACCAGTGTGTGAGGCTCTGCCAGCTGCACCTTCACCCCAGAAACCTTTGCTTCCACAGAAGCTCCAAGGGTGACTCAGCCTTTCTGGATGTGCAGGGATGCCCCTTCCCCCAGCCTCAAGCTTCCCCCTTCCCCCAGAGGCGTAAAACCCAGGCCTGAAGCCCTAAGACAGCATTTGGGCCCAAGCCACTCCACATCTGCTACTGGGGAGACTTCTCTCCTTCTGATGGCCAGAGGTCTTGTTGGGCCCCCAGACCCCACAAGCACATGCTGGTCAGGGTGGGCACAACACTGGCTGGAATGTAGAGCCGTCCTGGGTTCCTGGCCATAGGTGGCAGGGGCCTACCCCTGAGGCACAACTCTGTGTGGGAACGGAGTGTTGCGATCAAGAGTTCTGACTAAGAAAGTCAGGACCCTGGGCCACCCCACCCTCAGCCCCCTCACAGTGTGTCTCCCTCAGTCCTGCCTTGAGGCCCTTCTACCTCAGCCTGCTTGAGTGTCACTTTGTCTCTCCCTGCCTCTGGCTAGAGAAACCCTTCCTTTAAGTCTCCCTTTAAGACACAGCCTTGCTTTGTGCCATAGGTGTCTGGTGGCCTGACATGCACCGCCTGGCTGACCGCATCCACTTGGAGGAGCTGACCCGCATTGGCATCCTGAGAGGCAGCATAGATGCCATGGTCCAGGCCCACATGGGAGCCGTATTCATGCCTCATGGGCTCGGCCACTTCATGGGCCTCGATGTGCATGACGTGGGAGGCTACCCTGAGGTCAGTGTGGAGACATTGGCAGGTGCACCCTCGCTGGGCTTGGCATCCCCGGGGCAGAGTGGGGCACTGGGAGATAGCAGGAGATATAGCAGGACAGGCGGGATGGGATTCCCTGGGATACACAGGGAGAGGGGAGGAATTGGGGTCCTGGCTTGCCCTCTGCAAGGACCCTGGTCAGGCCCTGGGTGCCTGAGCTTTATTTACAGTCAGTGCTGGGCGAAGCCCCTGTCCAGAAGGGTGGTAAGCTCTAGGTGACATGGTGCCCTTCCAGTGCATGCAGTCTCCACAGGGTGGTGAGGCTGAGGGTGCTGCACTATACTCTTCATGTCCTCCTGCGTGTAGCTTCATTCAGATTCACCTTGGCCAAGCCCAGTAGCAGACCCCTTATTGCTGCTCTCGGCCTGGTGCATTCTCTGCCTTCCAGTCCCCTGGCCCAGCACACCTGTGGCCCTGCACCCCACTTATATCCCAGTCTTAAGACCCCTGGCAGGAGAACAGGGCATCTCCAGGCAAGCCTTCCCCCCCATCTCAGGACCACCCAGAGGCCCCCACTGGGCAGGTGACTGCAGCCCCCTGGGCCCCTGTGGCAGGGGTGAGCCATCCCTGCCACCTGGCCTGGCGCCCACCATGCAGGGGGCTGATTGTGCAATCTCTGCACACCCTGGGGCCCCCACCAGCCAGTTAGCCAAGACTAGGCTTGGCTTCTTGGCTGCAGGGTATTTTGAAAGCACTAAGTTATTTTTTGGGGAAAAAGTTGCTCAAGAAAAGCATTATTATTCAATTATTTTTTTTTCCTCAAGTGTAAACAGTTAAATTTGCAGAAACAAAATCAGTTTTAATTTCCTAATTTCTGTCCATCCCATTGTGAGCAGAAGCCAAGAGCGGGGCCTTCCAGACATTGTTAACTGGGGTTCATTATTCATTAAGTCGCCAAAGCACTTTTTTTCCTCCGAAGAAAATTGGCAGCAAACTGTTTCCATCTTTTCCAGTAAGCAGCCCTTTATGCTCACAGAGCCTATTCTTCTGACAGATAAACACTGTGGAAAAAAATATGGCTTTTCCTATAAGTCATTTGTTTTATTTCAAGCCTACAGACACATCTGGGTCTCCTCTGTCCAAGCTCAGTAAAAGTGGAGGCCTCAGAGAGCCCTCTTCCCGAGCTGAGGTGGGCATGGGCATGGTGTGGCATCCCGAGAAAACCTGCTAGCCCTTGACCAGGAGGCTTGTGTTCTCCCCTTCACAGCCTGCATTCCACTCGGTCTAACCTTCATCTTCAGCTTGTTCCTGCTGGCTGCCAGGCCGGTCTCCCTGACACACCTGCCCTGGCAACCCTCGCCTCAGCAGCACTGGGAGCTGAGGCTCTGAAGGGCTAACTGTACCCCTCTGGCTGGGATGCACATATCCTTTAGATCCCTGGGACCCTTTTTTTCCATTCTCCCTGAACCCCAGATAGTGGTCCATTTATTTTTGAATAGAGGGAAGCAGCTCTCCAGTTTGGCAAACCTGCCTCTCCTGTACACCTGTGCAGCAGCTTGGCATGAACCCACAGGTGGGAAAGCATGGCTGGGAAGAAAGAGACAGGGCCTGTCTAGCCCCTGGCTTTGACAACAGTGGGGTGGGAGAAGGGGACAGGCACTCAGGGTACAGTATGAAGGACAGGAAGGCAGTACCAGGGGCTAGACATGAGCTTTCACTGGCAGGAACAAGAAATTTCTAGAGCAGAGACCCTGGGCCATCATAGCTGGCTCTAGATGGGAGACAGGCCCAGCTCACCACAGTTGCCTCACCTGAGCCAGGCTGTCATTCCAGGCAGGACCCTCAGTTAAGGAGCACTGTGCCTCTTGAATCCCCACCCTTCTGCCCAGACTCCAGCTCTGCAGCCCAGAGCAACAGCTGGGGGGCTGGGCCCACAGCAGCCAGCAGCCTGCTTACAGCAGGTCAGGATGGCTGTCCTTGCCCTTGTGGAATCATAGACACAGGCTTCCCTGCTGTGCCCAGCCTCGGAGGCTGAGCCAGCGTGTTTTTGGTTACCTTATGTGAACCACTAATTGAAGTCTGATGTTCTTGGCCCCTAAACAGTCAGAAATGACAGCTCGATCTCCAGCAGCTGAGTTTCCTGGGGGAGCTGCGAGCGGGGCAGGGCAAACTCAGAGCCTGACCAGACAGTTAGCTCACTGCCCACTTGCTCAGAGGCCCTGGCCATGGACCACATGGGGCCCAAGGAAGGCAAGTGTGCTGGATGCCACTTGCCCTCAGCCCAGGCTGAGGCCCTGTTAGCCATGCCTGGAATGACAGCTAGGCCCAGGCTGGGTGTACCCTGGGGAGGAGAAAAAACAAATGTCGCTGCGTGGATCCCACAAGGGCCAGCTACTGTTTCCCAGGGCCCAGCTGTAGGGTGCAGAGAGCTCCTCTGAGAGCCACACCAGCAAGCCAGGTGTATGCAGGTGCCTACCAGCCAGGACAGTTGCTGGCAGGCCCATTCTGATGACAGCACTTGGAGTCCCTCTTTGTGGATGGTCACATGGAGAACCTGGGGTGGGGCTGAGCTGAGGGAGACAGGACCAGCACTTCTGGAGCCAGTTTCCACATGAGCCTTTGAGACGGAAAAATGCTACCCTGGGCTGCTTGTCCTGGCTGTGTGCACATTAGTGCACTCTTGAGTGGAATTCTCAAGGTAACTAGAGGCCAGGAATACTCAGAATCCAGAGATCTTGGGGTCGGTAAGATAGCTCAGCAGACCAAAGTGCCTGCTTAGGCAAAGCACAGGGACCTGGGTTTAATCCCTGGCACCACATGCCGCGCCAGTCCCACCCCAAGGGCAAGCTGAGCCAGCCACACACACACACACACACGCACACGCACACACACGCCCTCCCCACCCCCCAAAAAAAATCCAGAGATCTTATCAGAAGTACCTACCTGGGCTGGAGACCCCATGGTCAGAGAGCTCACAAAGCTAGAGCCAGCCCTGCCCTGCAGCTGTCACTTGGGTCCTCCATCTCTCCTCTCCCCACAGGGCGTGGAGCGTATTGATGAACCAGGTCTGCGGAGCCTGCGCACCGCACGGCAGCTGGAGCCAGGCATGGTACTCACCGTGGAGCCAGGCATCTACTTCATTGACCATGTGCTGGATGAGGCCCTGGTTAACGAGGCCCAAGCCTGCTTCTTTAACCGCGAGGTCCTGCAGCGTTTTCGCGGTTTCGGCGGGGTGAGTGTTCCCGGGCCCCATGTTCTTGCTCCCAGAAGGTCCACCACCCCCACTGCTTCTACACATCACCTTTGTCTCAGGACAGAGGCCCTGGTGGAGGAGGGACTGTCTTGACTTGCTCACTCGAAACTGGCCTTTATGTGGCTGGTCACTGGCCAGGTGCCTCACCCCTGCCGCTCAAGGCACTCCATGCACCTTCCAGGGACAGGGTGAGCAGGTGATACAACCAGTTCCTCTCCATGTGAGGAACTACCTCTAGGCCAGTGATAGAAAACCTTTTAGGGCTTTCAGTGATACAAACAGCACACAGACCATAGGCTTGTCACCACTGACTGCTGTAGGTGGTCAGCCACAGAAGCTTTAGACCAGTTGCTTCTGTCATTGCGGTTATCAATCATTTCCTCAAAAAGCTTTACCCAAGCAGCAGGGGTCAGGCTGGAGCAGGTGGGATTCACTCATGTAGCGCAGGAAGGCAGTTCCATGGTGCTGAGCATCTGTCCATCTGACCCAGGTCCGCATTGAGGAGGATGTTGTGGTGACCAACAGTGGCATGGAGCTGCTCACCTGCGTGCCCCGTACTGTGGAGGAAATTGAAGCGTGCATGGCAGGCAAGGACAAGCCCTTTACACCCTTCTCTGGCCCCAAGTAGAGCCAACCCAGATGCCCAGCCAGGTCAGGGCCTGGCCTTGCGTCCTCCACATCAAGTGTCCCTTGGATGGTGAGAAATGGTGCTTAGAAACTACAGCTTTGCGTCAATATTTGAGCATACCAAATAGGACCATTTTCTAGGGAAAAAAATGCATTTTCTATTAACTTTTGGCAAGTTCACACCATTAATCAATTCTGTACTGTACTTAAATGACAGTGGCTTTAAAATCCTCATTGAAAATAATCCTGTTCTTCAGTAGCTACTAAAATGTAACTTGCTGCCATTTATATTACTGTACATAGGAAAGATGTATTTCCAGTGTTTTCTCCCCAAAATCAATATGCAGATGGAATTTGCAATAAATGCTTTCCTTAAATGATTCTTTTGTGCACAGTTCCTGCTTTATCCCTTTGTACGTGAGGGCTTGGAACCCATCAGCCCTGTTGACCTCAGAAAAATAGTGATGGCTGGCGGGGGCTCTGCATCCTCTGCGTCAGCCTGTTCCGAGCTGGCAGACTGAGGACAGGGTGCTCTCCTAGGAGCCTATCTTGAGCTCTGAGGACTGTGCTGGGCTTCGGGGTCACCTTATCATCTGCTGCAAAGGTTCCAAACTCATAGATGTCAGAACCACTGGGGCACTTGCTAAACATTCCCAGGACTCAGGCTCAGATCTTCCAAATCAGACACTCGAGGCATGATGCCCAGAGAAGTGTGTCAACAAGCACCCCTAGATGCTCCACATGGACACACAGGTTTGCATATGACTCTCAGGTGACAGGATGGTAAAGCTCTAGACAAGACTCATGCTCCCCATCATACAGCAATGCCAGATTTGACTGCAGGAGTACTTGTTGACCCAACTGTGCAAGAAGATCCTTTTCTACCATGGTTACTGCCCTAACGCTCGGTTTCTGAAGGGGACAGGGTTATATGCCTCTATGGATGCTCACTGATAGAACTTCACTTCCATGCAGTGAGCCATCCATGTCCCAGCTGGCCTCTGGCAGTAGTGCGATTCCTGGCCTCCTTCTGCTTGTCTGTTTGTCCCACAGCCCAACAAATGAACATCCCCAGAGCTGGCTTCTAGAACTCTGCACACCAGAGTTCTTCATACTCTTCCAAGTATTTCTGAGCCAAGGCAAAGGGCAACTGAGAAGAAAGGATGTCATAGCAGAGAACTAGCCCAAGCTAGGGACTTTTTGAGAAGTCACCAAGGGGGTTCAGTAGTAATTTATTTCTTCCTATGACGGTAGCACAAAAGTGTTTATAGGGGATGGGGAGATAGCTCAGTAGAATCAGCACTTGCCTGGCAAGCTCAACGGCCTAAGCTCAATCCCCAGTTCTGGGGAAAAAAAAAAAGTGTTTATGATGTAGCCACAAAGAGCTAAAAGCCAGGGCTGGGGGTAAGCTGCAATGGTGAGTGCATGTGTTGCATGCAGGAGGTTCTGGGTTTGATCTCCAGCACCACCAAAAAGCAACAGCCCGTTTCAGTTCCACATCATGATCTTTCTTGCTTGTTTTTTAGATTTCCAACACTAGCCCTTGAGAATTTTTGCCATTGCAAACATGTGCCATCACCCACTGATGACACAGCAGTTTTAGAAACGACTGGGTCTTTCTGTGCACCAGATGAAGTAGAGTTTTCTAAGCATTTCTTTCCCTGCTGCCCAGCAGAAATGGTCAGGTGTACAGGACTTCAATTTCCCGCACCTCCAAGTGAAAACAGTCTATCTCTGGCTGCACAAGGTCCTCAGTTCAATATCCAGTACAAAAAAAAAAAAAAAGCATATGAATGAATCACACACTTTTCTCCTCCCCACAACCCTCCAGACTGTTCATACCAAAACTGCCCATTTCACATAAACATTTTCTGTGATCATCTCACAAGTAGATGAAAAACAAGAAATCACAGTAACTAAATTCCCTGTCCAGCATGGACACCAGGAACATAGAGATAACAGTCCAGCTCACTAGGAATTCTTTGATGGCGTAGGACCCAGCTGGTCAGTGGTAGCCACCCTTGCTGCCCCATGTTTGTGAGCTGTATCCAACTGTCTCCAGCCTCTACAGAAATTTATAAAAGCTTCAAAGCCACACTAGGAATCCTTCCAAAAGGTTATATAGTGCTAATGCCTTCCCTAAACTCTGCAAGGGCCTCATGTATTTACTCAGTAAATGAAAAATCTATTGTGCCAGTACAGTATGAGACTACAAACATGCATAGCTGTGTTGCGCAATCAAAGTGCTATGAAAAAAGGAGGAGGATTGACCTCGTGTAGGACAGGGGCAGAGACAGGAAGGGTTTGAAGTGAAAAGCAAAAGGAGACACTATATTCTGAACATAAGGAACTGCAAACACTACGAGGGAGAAAGGAAGAAACACAGTTTGGCAAGATGGAATGGAGCCCTATCACCACACTGGTCTCATTTTGTTCACTGTGGATACAATGGAATGGTTCTGGAGAACAGGGGACAACTGCTGTCCCGGGGGACCAATGAGGAGCCCATCACCAAGCCCGGGGAGGAGAGGATGGCTCTGCACAGAGCGGTTAGGGGAGATGAAACAGACAGGCTCCAGACACCACTAGGAGGTAGAACTGAAAGGCGGTGATGCAGAAAGGCTCTGACAGACGCTCTGAAGGGAGCAGCTGGTGTTTGGGCTTCAGCAAAAAGTGTATCTGGGGCAATGAGAGTGAACCTCTGTTTTCAGTAACAGCCCACTGTGGCACCCATGCTCTAGGCTTGCCACTTCTGTACTCTTCAGATGCACATAGGCAGTGAAAGTTGGTCTCGAAGTGCTTTTATTTTTTAAATTACTTTCCCAATCTTTTTTTTTTTTTTTTTTTTTTTTTGATACAGGGTTTCCTGCTACACTTGTGATCCTGTCTCAGCCTCCCCAGCACTGGGATTACAGGTGCGTGCCCCCAACCCGGTCCCAGGGCTGGCACGGCACACAGGACACCAAGGATCGAACTCGGGTCCTTGCTCTTGCCAAGTAGGCACTTAGACCACCGAGCTCTCTCCCCAGCCCCAAAATGCTTTTATTTTTAAAAGATCTGGCACCTCCACAGGGAATAGTCTCTAAACTCTCCCATCATTGGATTCCAATTTATAACTCATTCATAAAAATGAAGTAAGACATCCTATCCACAGATTACTGTTTTCATGAGAATGCAGCAAGCAGAAATTTATCTCCCAAGACATGAAAGAACTGAAGGGCCACTGTAATATCTCAGTGCCTTGAATTACTTCCCTCGAAGTAATTCAAATCAGCTTCTTGGGCTCAAAACATTGAAGACATTGGCAAATGCATCTCTACAACCCACCCCCCGGGATGTAACATGTAACTGAAGATGGCACACATACTATAAAACTATTAAAGGCAAGGCCATCTACCTCAAAACTTGCCTCCACTCCATAAATGTAAACATATACTCAGACATAAAGTGACGAATCTGAAGTCATGTCATTTTCCCTACCCTAGTATATACACTTTAGGCCAGGTACTAAAAAGTACATCTAAAAGTGCACTTTATGTTTAAAGAAAACTACTTCCCTATCCAGTAAGGAAAATTTAGACTTAGACCAAAGCGCCTCTACCCCTTACCCCACTCACACCCAAGGCAACTGGAAAGCCAGCCGGGCTTCTGCAGGCTCTGAAGAGCTGTTTACATTTGACTGCTTTCTGGAATCTAATGTAAAGAACCCACAATAAAATACACTCATTGTTCCAAAAGTTTTTATTTTAGAATTTATTGAAAGAAATAAAATTATATTAAAAAAATAGAGTAATCTCACAGACTGAAAGCCAGGAACAAAAAGAGCAAGTTAGTACTTTTTCCTGAGGCAGATCTAATTAGCTGTAGAATGGACTTTTTCTTTCTTACCTTTTGTCAAACAAAAATTACTTTCCCTATTTCTAAGGCATCAAAAAGCACCAAGTGCTAAATGGGTTGTTTAGGTACAAAGTTTCAGCCCTCTAAAGGGGATTAAGAAACATCAAAAGCTGCTGCTATCTTTTCCTTTCTTTTTATATCACACTGTACATACTTCTACTTTTTACATAAATATGAGAATTTTACACTCATGAATTTTAAAAACGTGGTCATATTTTGGGAAAGTCTGACTAGTTCTTAGAACATGCAAAGCGTCTGACCTGGCAACCCAACAACTGAAAGGGGCCAGACCCACTCACCATCTGCAGCTGAACGAATCAAAAGGCAGCCAGCGATTTACCCTACAAGCCTAAGCCCTAAACCACTGGACCTGCATTTAAAACAGATCAAATCTGAATGGTTCACAAGTTACAAACTCACAACAAATGTTTCCACGGTCACTTTACAATTCCCAAGCTCTAAACTTACTCCCGGCCCTAAATTTCTCTTCATTTTGTACTGATAAATCTACCAAACTAAAAACTCGTATTTAACCACTTGAGTAAAATAGTCAAGACACTAGGTTAAGATTTTTATTCTCTGTATGATGACTTGTGCTCAATTCTTTGTGTTCATTTACCTGTTGCACAGGCAATAGGAAAGCTTGAATCAGTTTTTCTCCAACTCCCAATCTTACGCTCTGACATCACATACTGGGTACATACACCTGATTTCCCTACAGCTGTTTTTTGTATCATTGGTAACCACGCATTCCACGTGGTCATTCATTTCTGATTTTTTTAAATTATGGGATTAAAATATATCTATTACAGGTGTTTATAAAGATTCAAGCAGCTGAACTACATCTCCAATTAAGTCAATTATATAATATGAATCACTCAGCTGTTAGATTCAGTAGGACTCTGTTAGTAAGCCCTGGTTGTGTGAACATCTACCAACTATATGAGCAGATAGATACTCCAAAGTAAACTGCTGTTGGGCCCTAACTTACACACAGACACACACAAAAAAAACCCTCTCTTGGTTGTACGGAGAATTAACTGCGCTTGAGAGAAACATTTCATGGAACAACACTTGGCTCCAATCTCACATTTGCAAGGAACTTGCAGCACTAAATATCTTTGCTGAGCTGCAGGCTATGTGTCATTTTCTGCCCAGGAGTACAGCACAGTCAGCACACTTCCACCAAACTCAGGGTGCCACTTGAGTTACCGCCTGGTCACTTTATCCCAAGTCTTAGCAGGAAATAGCAGTGTGGCCTGAAGTGACCATATTCAAATAAGAAACCTAGTAACACAGACCATAAGTGGATCTGTCTAGTCAGCATCCAGGCACAAAACGATACACAGAGCCAACCGACTGCAGCTACAACCGTGATAAAAGACAAAGTTAACACGATCTAAACTACCAACACTGATGCAACACAGACTCTAGAGGTGCCTTACTAGTGACTGTCCTTTTTTGTCTCCAGAAAAAAATGTCTATATCCTGAGTTTTACCAGCATTTTCCTTCCAAAATAATTTATGAGACATAAAAGCATACAATGAATCAACAGAAGCAATGGTACACAAAGTCTGGAAGAACAGCCCACCCGCTAAAGTTATCACACAAAAAAATAAACAGATGTATTTAAGTGAAATAAGTTAAAGGTTAAAACCTTATATGTTCAAGTTTTCTTAGACTACTGTTTTGAGAGATGGCATGGAGTTGATATATTTTTCTAATAATTTATTTGGTTAAGATTAAATACCAAGGTGTTACTTCACAATGAATTTTTTCCTTTTAAAAGTCATGGCCCTATAGCAGTTATTTTGAACACAGAAAAAACTACCAGCTGAATTAATATTTCAAATTAATCAGTAACTAATGGTGTCAAACTGTTAAAACATTTTATTTACTAACTTGTCTATCAAAATGGTATGAAAAAAACAACTTAAGTTTACTAGCATCTATAGAAACTAAGATTCTGGTGCATAAATGAGGCTTGTTTCTTTAGGACATGAAGTAATACCAATCGAATAACCCAAAGGGCTCCCTAAATAATAATCCCACTATGCTTTGCTTTTTGTCATTTCTATTTTTAAGCCACTGAACTGCATATTGCCTTTAAGATTTGGAGTTTATTTAATCTGACATCAAAAATCACTCTGAATTATAAA
This sequence comes from Capromys pilorides, assembly GCA_004027915.1. NCBI lineage: Eukaryota > Metazoa > Chordata > Mammalia > Rodentia > Capromyidae > Capromys > Capromys pilorides. The sequence continues at coordinate 32,813 of PVKN010002111.1, forward strand.
ACAATTGATTTCTGTAGTCCTACAATAATTTAGAACTCACAAAATTAACACAGATGGAATTCGACTTTTCCTGATCCAATTATATCTGTTAAAACTGAGAACCTTCTGCATGATATGCCAGTTTCCCATTCCTCTCGTCAACTTAAAAAAATATATGTATTTCCTGGGAAGTCAGGATTTATTAAGAACACTAAAGTCCAGGACATGTTTTTTTTTTAATTTTACTATACACCTTAAAAATTTTTGCTTCTCAATTCCCACTAAAATTCACATCATTTAAAGCCAGATATTTAAATGACACACTGCTGATCAACTCTTCAGTGCTGATCCTAGAAAATAACCTCCAAAGGATCTCTGAATAGTGGAAAAGACATATTCAGCTGTGAACATGGGTGGTGTGGGTGGCCACACCTTTAATGTCCAAGCCACTGTGAGTCTGGAAAGGACGAGGCCTACTGTCCCGCAGCGTCGGAGTTTGTAGTCGTACTTTCAGTGCTAACGGGCTGCACGTTGTCTGCAAGGTTGTGCGCATGCTCAAGGAACAAGTCTTTCAGTACACTTAGTTCCTTTGTCAGCAATTTAATTTTTGCTTCCAAACGTTCATTCTCCTCTTTGAGCTGATTCACTCTTTGCAGCGTATCTTGTGCTTTCTGCTTGCTTTTCAATCGGCTCTTCTTCACAGCCATGTTGTTCCGCTCTCTGCGCTGTCGGTACTCATCACTGTTTCGATCCATGGGCGAGCTCTTTTTGCTCTGCTTGCTTGGAGGCGCGGCTTTGCCGCCTCCCCCAGGGCCAGCAGGCACGAGCTGAGGAACCTGCTGCAAGCCGCTGGCATGTGCCTGGGGATGAATAACACTTATCCCGTTCACTCCTGGAGCACCGTTCTGCTGCGCCGTCTTGCTCATCTGGCCTTGCTCCTTTGCCAACACAATCAGGTAGAAATGAGAGCGTGGGGACCAATCACTTCCACGCTGCACCGCCACAGAACTTCACATGTACCTATTTAAAAATAAATAAAATGCACTAAAAATTTGAAATGAGCTTAAACTTGTACGTGCCTACCACAGCAGGCCTCCATTAACTGATAATGCTCAGGCCTACAGCACCTGCTAACTTTTCCACCATGTCAGAAGTCTAAAGCATTTCATTTAGAAGGGGAACTTACAGTTAGAGCAGAAGCACCGCAAGGTTCCCAAGGGTACTGCCCAGCTGTGATTCTTATCCATGAAGAGAGGAAAGACAAAAGAATACCACTAATTAGCAAGTGCACTGAAACTAATAGCACCTGTCAATCTGCCAAGGAGAAACTGGAGCTGTTTAGGGTTAACTATGAAAAGCTGGGTCCTATTATAGTAAGAAAGTCATCTGTAAGGAAAGGGGACTAGCTTTAAAGATCTGGTTCAAGTCAAGTTAAAAAGTTGGAGTGGAGTGCCCAGCCTGCAACATGCAGAACTGGTAAGCTACAATCTCACAGGTTCTGTATTCAAACAAGCAGAGTGAGTCATTAAGGCCTTGCCTCTGCTCCCACACTGCCTTTATGGAGTATTTTCAAAGGGGCTTGTTTATTTTTTTTTACAACCTCAAAGGAGAGCTTATTGCACTAAGTTGATTTCCTGAATTTAAGAACTCTTTAAGACCCCCAGTATGTGCTACAATTTACTTTGCTTCTGACGTTTTTTCTTCTTGACATAATACAACATCTAACCTTCTCAACCTGAAACCAAGGAAAAATTAAAAGCCTTAATGATACATCCCATGAGTGCAAGTACAGGGACTCAAGCTGGACAAAAGACTGAGCAGCTGTAGGGCCGCCACTCACTTGTCTGTCACTGAATGAGCTCAGAGGACATGCCAGTTCACAAGGACTACTGTCATGCTGCCCATAAAAAATGAAGTCAGAGCTTCAAAACCTGCTCAGATTTGGATGCCTCGGAATCCAGCTAAGCCCCTACAGTCACCTGACTATCCAAGCACAGCTCTCCTACCATCACAAGGTCAATACACAAGAACTGAGGCTAAGTGAACTGTGTCCACCAAGATGTCACAGCACTGAGGACTTTAGAAGGCAGTGTTACGGACCACAGAACTACTTGTTCTCGTCTCCCAAAACTGCTAAAATACGACAGTGGAAAAAATCTGGGTCAAAATTACAAAACTGTCCCAAAGAATACCACTCCACTTATAAGAAAGTTCACTTAGGGCCAGGAAGATAGCTCAGCAGTCTAAGCACCTGCCTGGCAAGCACAAGGACCTGGGTTCCATCTCCAATACCACATGCCACTGAAACCAGGCATGGTGGCGCACGCCTTTAATCCCAGCACTTGGGAGGCTGAGACAAGAGGATCACTATGAGTCTGAGCTGCATAGCAAGACCCTGTACTAAATAAATAAATAAATATTCACTTAGTAACCAGTAGCTTCATCCAAAACTTTAGCCAAGCATTTCTGTAAATACTTTTAGTCTATTTTTATTTTTTAGTCTTTGCTTTTAAAAATGCATACATCATCCCTGTCAGTTTCAAAAGCCACGCAATCAATCCTGAGCTAGTGGATCACCCATTAGTCTCACTCTTAGCACAAGGTAAGAAGAAAGCTCCCTTCCAAACGATGAGGGGTATTTACCCAAAGCCCAGCTTCAGTAATGGACAAAGTTCCTTGAAAATTTATTAGGTGTCCTAATTGGTCTTCCAGTTAAAGTGACTGTACAACAGTGCTATCCACTGTTGTGGTTAAAAAGCATAAAGGGAAGGTAGCTGTTTTATCAGATCGCTAAGAACTCTAACACCTCTCCTGGGACTGACCTAGTCACAATCATATTCATCTTAATTATCTTCTTTTTAACTCGAGATACTAATTCTATTCTTAAATCTTTAAAGCCAGTTTCTACAATCAGCGTGGCCTAAGTTCAGAGATCCAAGGACAAGCTAAAAACCAGGTCAAGCCTTATCTTGGTGCTGACTCGCACAGCTTTGCACTGGCCCTGGCCCTGGCCCTTCCCCTCCTAGGCTTCAGGTTCCCTAGGTGCACGTGACTGCCAGATTACCACCAACTCTAGGCACGCTTACTCATTACAGGCTCCGAACGCAGCAGTGTTGTGCATGCCTGTTTCTGTACCCAAAGGTACAGGAATAGGGAAGGGCTCTTTTACCTCAGTCTGACTCATCTCACCAAGGCACTACCCTGAAAGACGAAAGCAGGGTTTTGAGTGAGTCCTTTGGCCTGAAAAGGAAGAGCAGTCACTGAACCCACCAAAGTGTAAAACTTCATGTTTTGTTTTGTTTTTTTAAAGTTCTTCAACTACAGGCAAGCTATGGAAGAAGCTCTAAGTGAAAAGAAGTCTGACTTAGAACGTAATTTCAGTTTATCAACACCCAATTTAAACCTTGAGTATGGCTCCTGTGTAGACAAATACTCCCAAGTTCAGTGTACAGAAGCAGGGTGGTGCCCTGCTTTGCCAAGTGAATCATTCAAGTAGGAAGCCATGGGAGAGCGAAGGCCAATGCTTCTTAAGCGGGGTTCCTGAGCCAGCAGCATCACTCCAGGACTGCACAAATGTTAATTCTCTGGTTCATCAGACCTACAGCTCAGTTTTGGGCCCTCCAACGGATTTAGGTGTCACTGTAGCTTGAGAACTACTGTAAATAAGCAGTGGATTTGCAGAATTTGGACTACGTGAGTAACAGCTTTTTTTCCACTCAAATTTCTTTAAGAAATATTCATTCAGATCAGTGACATACCAAAAGCTTAGTATGTTACGAGTAAAAGAAAATCACTTGGGGAAATAAACCTGTCAAGAATTTGCCTAGCTCTTGGTCACTTTTTTTTCCATACACTGGAATGAGATACTTCCCTCCCAAAATAACTTTTCACTCGGGGAGTGAAAATTTCCTTAGTGAGGATCAACTCATCAAAATATTCACAAATGCTTCTCCCTTGCCCCATATCTGTTCAATTCTTGGGAATCTGACAATTCCATCTAAAACAAATGAAAACAGAAGAAAAATAATATATCTACCATCTGGCCCTTCCCAATGCCACAGAACCTACACGTCAGGTGAAGGTGACATCATCAGGAGTACTCGTCTCCAGTTGGGCATCATGCCCACCAACCACTGTCTCTAGACCAATCTAACACACACCCGAGTGTGTCACACCCACCTCCCCAGGCCCTGCTTCCTTATGCTGGACTCTTCAACAATACCAAGCCACTAAGAGTCTCCTAAGTGGTCTCTGCTTTCTTTTCTTTGTGCTTCTGTCCAATTTGTTCTCCCAGTCTGTCAAGTCCGACTCCCTGTAGGCTACGTCAGAGGCAGTGCTGTTCATCTTCACATGTGAAAGGAGGGCCATCCCTGCAGGGAGAACGTAAATGGTCCACTGGGGTGCAAGAAAACAGACACGCTTGTTTTAATGTCACCTTTTAAACCTGATTATGGTGTGAGTTACAACATTCACAACAAATAGATTGATAATTATGCATACAGCTCTAGCCAAAGCTCACACGCAGTGTTCACCAGCCCTCTCAGTGATCCACTTGGAATTGTGGCTGGGTATAGTTATCACTACAGGGAGCAGGTGAGGCACTTCAGACCCTAAGACTAAATGCAGTTTAAAGAGGCCCTTGGCGGCTTGCTCGGGAGCTCACCATGTACAGTGTAATTCCCCTGGGGTGAGACTGCTTCTCCAAGATCACAAAGCCACACTGACAACATAATGTACTCTTAAGAACTTAACAGATATTTTGGGGAAGAAAAATGAAGTTCTCTCTCCACCTGTTCTTTTAGGCAAGTATTTAAAAAATAAATATATAAATCAAACCAGCCAACTACGCTCTCCAGAAGCAGCGAACAAGGAACTAAAATATTTTCAGCTCACCGGCATCCTGTAATTATTTAACCTTGTTTACAGTCTTTGCAGAAACAGAGAACTAACCTGGAGAACAGCTTATAACCTGGAAATAGCTTATCCAACTAGTAATACCTAACTAGATCTCAGATGGGAGTGTACAGAGCTGGGGCTACAGCTCAGTGGCAAAGCCCCTGCCTAGTGCGCATGATGCCCGGGATCAATCAATCCCCAGCACCACATACACAAAGAGGAAAACTCACCCTTTCTCATGCAGAATTTCTTAGTAAAACAAAGCCCTCACAGTATTTTCTTTAGAAGTCACATTTTGGGGAGGGGACAGGTTTGCATCAAATGTTAATTAAGGATTTTAAGTGAGTCCAAGCTAAGAAACAGAATTCCCAATTTTGGTGCAGCTCACCAACATTAAAGCTTTTTTAATGCAGAGCCATTTTGGAATGCCACCTCATAGTATAAACTTCAAACAAGTAAAAACATAGAAAACGTTTCAACCTTCTGAAGACTAGAAACATAAAAGCTACTTGGAAAGAGACTGTCCTGCTCATACATGCATTCCCATCCTCTGCTGCACACCTCTGTTGCCTAGTTTCCTGTGTTCCCTCCAATCATACTAAAGGGAGCTTCACTGCTTACTCTTTTCTTTCTATTCAACTCGTGGACATAGCGTGTTTTAGAGTTGGTCCCACGGTGAACTGCAGAAGTACACAAGCAAAATATTCTCTTCTTTAAGAAGCCATGTACTTAAAAATGGTGCAGACCTATAATCCCTTAACTGTAGGAGGCTGAGACAGGGAGATCGAAAAGTTAAGAGCCCAAGTTAGCGACAAGAGACCCTGCATCAAAATGTAAATAGGCTCTGGGTTCAATCCCTAGTACCACACACACGTTATGCATTTATAGAAATCGCTTTCCCTATCACTCTATTCCCTCTCAGAAGTCTGGGCCACCCCTAACTGCGTCGTTTCAGAGCGACAGGAAAAGTGGCACTGAACTAAGACATGGTCCACCTTCTATTTTGGGAACACCCTTCATCCCCGGGGGCCAATACGAGCCTGGCTTGTCACAGCATGTTTCACAGACAGAGGGCCAGGTTTTGGAGGGGAGCACGCCTCGTCCTGCATCCAGTCCCCAACCCGGTAGCGAGGGGCGCCGGGGGAGCTCGGGGTCGGCGGGCAGGGCCTGGGCGCTGGGCCGCGGCCAGAGATGAGCTCAGCCCCGCCGGGTGTTGCCCGCAGGTTGCATCAGACGCCGCGCGGGGCCCCCGCCCGCGACTCGAGCTGCAAGGGGCCTTCCAGGCCAACCGACCGCCTCTGGCCCGCCAGACCCGATCCCACGCGAGCAGCCGGCTAGGCTGCGGCCTCCTCCTCCTCCTCGTCTTCCCCCATCTCTCGCCCGCCCACCGCGGCCTCCTTACCTGCGCCTCAAGCCCGCCCGCCCCCAGGCGGCCTCCACTCCGAGCGGCCCCGCGCGGCACGGCCTGACCCGACCCAGGCCTCCCAGCCTGCGAGTCCGCGAGGAGGAGCGACGATTACGAAACCGGCAGCCTCCGCCCGTTCCGCCGCGGCAGCCACCGGCTTCCCCTCTTCGCCGGGACGGCGCGCGCCGCGACCGCCTCCCCGACCAATGAAAGCACTGGCTTGAGAGCGACGCTCCTCCCCTGAAGATGGGCAGCAATATTAGCCAATCACAGGCTGACTGGCTGCGGGAGGCGGGCCCGAGGCCGAGGCGTTCACCTCTACAAGGCGGGGCTGGCGGGAATGGAGGGTGTGGCGGGAGCCGACGGTGGTGCGACTTCACGCAGCTTGAGGTCGTTACGCTTTGGGCGTTAGGTGGCGAAGGCCGGGAGTTGTGAGTGATCGTTGTCTAGGAAAGTTCCCTTCAAGTCGGAGACTTGAAAACCGTGTTTTTGGGAAGACATACCTGTCTTTGGAAAACAGCATTTCCTGCGGTGCATTTTTGAGTTTGTTTTGGTTTCTCCTTGTCCAGGGAGAGCTCTCGCGGTGTTCCTCAAGGGGTTTTGCGGAAGTCCCCAAAGACTCGCCTCCCCGGGGCGGGTGGAGGTGCCCTAGTGACAGAGGCTGGAGAGAAGTCCCGGACTATTACGGCCCTGAGGGTGACTGCAAATTGCGTGGGCGGGTGTGTGTGCGTGTGTGTGTGTTTGAGAGGGAAAAAAACTAATGCAGCACACTTTTCCAGTGTAAGATGCTTGTTGCTGACTTGTTGGTGAAGACTGAAGGCTGTCGCTCATTGTTAGGATGAAATAAATTGAATTTGTGAAATTGATTCCTTGCTGGTGACTTTTAGGTAAAAAAGTGAGTCATAATCCAGTTTGACTTATTTAAGACAGTGCTTTAGCACTGAAGATCTGAAAGCAAGTTTTTTTGTTTTTTAGTCTCTTTCTGTGTGAGAGTTAGTTTATTGGGGGCGGGAGCTGTCTTTTTGAGTCAGGGTTTCTATGCAGTTCAGGCTAGCCTTCACCTCACTTTGTAGCCCAGGCTGGCCTCCAATTCACAGCAGTCCTCCTGTCAGCCCTCCTGAGCGCTGGAATTACGGGCTAGTGTCCTGAAAGCATTTGTTAAAACCAGGAAGCACCATAATGGGTGGAGGGCAGAGCATGCCTGATAGATTTGATTGCTTCCTCTTTAGCAATTCTTATCGTTCAAAAATACAGACACAGTGAAAGAGGAAATATTTCTTCATCACCCAAACCATGGCAGCAACTCACTGCCTAAGACTTGTTTCGAGGAATCACAAAGAGATGATAAAGCATCTGCCAAAAAAGGAGAAGAAAAAGTGGCTGGCACAGTTACACAGCTACTGTGATGGCTGAGAAACTTGGAGACCAACCGGGACAACTTAGCAAGACTCTGTCTCAAAAATAAATGAGTAAATAAATAAATAGGGGCTGGAGTGATAGCTCAGTAGAATAAGTGCTTGCCTGGCAAGTGCAAGGGCCTGAGTTCAATCCCGAGTTTCGCAAAAATAAATAAATAAATAGCCAAGTGTCGGTCTCTAGTACAGCATCTCTGGGTTAGATTCTCAGTATTAGCACTAAGCACCTGCTTAGGCAAGCTCAGGGACTGCTGGCCCCAAACCCTAGTGCACTGAGCTGGCCACCAAGACTGTGCATGGTGGTACAGTCACAGTACAGTCAGCACTGTAATCCCAGTGCTGGGGAGACTGAAAACAGGAGGACCACTATGAGTCCAAGCTGTGTAGTAATACCCTGTGCCAGATACAAAAAAAAAGTAAAAGTGAACAATGATGACCCCCAAAAGCACACTTCAGAGAATGCTACAGTGTCACCAGAAGCAGTAGGTCTCCTTCACAATGGTTATGTTCTGAGCCAAATTTCCTTTAATAGTTTAACATTATTGGATTGTTTTGTTGTTTAGAATACTCAAATTTAAGATTTCCTAATCACTTAAGAATTGTATAGGGATGAAAAGAAAAAAACTTGTGCAAGTATATTCAGTTGTCACTGGTTTTGCTAACCACCCTTCCAGGCTGTTCCTGTCCCTGGACAGCCTTCCATGCCCAGGAGACTGGGGTATTCATTTCCTCTTCAGCTGGTAGCTGATATTTCTTTTGTCTGCTCAGTTTATGAATGTTTCCTTAGAGCCAGTTGTGCAAAGCTGTGAGCCAAATGCTGGAAGGCAGGCAGCGAGAGGACACAGTCCCTGCCTACACCAAGCTTACACTTGGAACCAGGGAGCCAAGCGTTCAGTAATTAACACCTCTTCTCAGTTACCACTTCCACAGATACTACATGCAATACAGTCACCCTGGTGAGTCAAAGAAGACCTGAAAGATGAGAAAGTTTAAGCTCAGCAGCAAAGATGAAGTGGATGTCCGAGGGAATGTCTTATCTACAGTCTATGTGATGGGAGAAGTTTAAGGCCAAAAGGCCAAAAGGGAGGGCCCCATTATAAACTGGTGAGACAGTCAAGGCCACATGAGCCCAAAACATGTTCTGAGGTTTACCCCAAGAGGAAACTGGCAGGACGTGGTGGCCTATAATCCCAGTAGTCTGAAAGACCAAGGCAAAAGAATTGCACGTTTGATTTCAACTTAGCCAACTTAAAGGGACACTGTCTCAAAGAATAAAAAAAGCAATTAATATTGACCCTATGTTGCAAACCCTACAGTATTTTTGTAGAATAGTACCTCTCCTTACCAAATCCAAAAAGTAAAAACTGGAAGAAAAAAAACTAGTAATTTGAAATCCCTTGTTGCTTGAAAGCCAGATCTCTGGAAATTAGCTAAGTAAAGTTAAGGTAAATTAGTATGTATTCATTTGGTAAGTTTCTGAAAAGTTAACAAACCACCTTGGGCAGGAGATCTATATAGTATCTTTTATTTTTTCTAATACTGGGTACTGAACCCTGGAGTACTCTACCACAGAGCTACACCCCAAACCCCTTTTATATGTTATTTTGAGACAACGTCTCTAGCCCAGCATGGCCTTGAATTTGTGATCTTCCTGCCTTAGCTTCCAGGGAGCTGGGATTATTAGGCCTATGTCACTGGACCTAGATATATCTATATATCTGTTTATATGGAATGAAATGACCTCACGCTTGTCAGGCTCTATAGTATTTTGAAAGTTAAAAATACTGGAACAGGTTTGTGTCTCAGAAAATAAGTATTTGTGATTGATTAGCAATAATATGCCACTGACTATACATCATTCTACATTGATTAGGGCTATTTTCACTGGAAGTAAGTGAAAACCATCCCTGACCAGCCTTAGCATATAAAAGGCTTTGGCAAAAGACGTTAGAGCTCTCCATGAAGTACAAGACCACGTCAGATCCAGAACTAAGAACTCAGAAGTGTGTGTGTGTGTGTGTGTGTGTGTGTGTGTGTGTTCAGCATTGATTTCATTGCTCTTTCTGCTTACACAGTTTCTTCCCATGACCACTGGCAACCTCAGTGTTCATACCTTCATTCACTAAAGAAATACCAAGTCTCTTTTTAAAGTTCCTATTCCAAAAACACAAGACTAGGACTCTAAGACTGACTCGGTTAGGGCAAGTGTTCATCCTTGAATGACCAAAAGACCAGAAACAAGGCAGCTTGTACTAATGTAGCAGCTCTAGAGAGGATTTAGAAGAAATGGAAGTGAGGAGCCGAGAAAGCCATGCATATCCACTTCAAATTGCAGATCATTCCAATGGAAGCCATAGTCACTTTGGCAACTGATGATTTTTTTTCATGCCGTATGGTTCCCATCCTTAAGGGTAAAATTTAGACTGCCATCCCCACCAAAGTTTTACCTTTAGGAACATTATCTGGGATCCTGACAGCTAAGACACTAAGTGGTTGCCTTAGAACATTCCTAAATTCATAATGAGTCCTTTGTGCAAACAGGTTCAAGCTTGAACAGTTAGCAGATATAAGGGATGTCACTATAGCCCAGTTTTCTGAGTGTCACATTTCATTATCCTGTGATCTCAGACACATTCTCTGAACACAGGATAGATGCACAACGTGAGCACATGCAGAGAGACATTGTTGTCTTTGCACAGAGGAGAGCTATGTGACAACTATACCCATTGAAAAAGATAATCCGTATTTGTTGTGGGCCCAAGAAGGTATTCTATCTTCACTCCACTAGGTACACATAATTATATGTCACAGAATGATTGTAGTGCAAGTTATCCCAGAACCTATGAAGTACATCGGCCTAAAACTTAAGAGAAATAGGTTTTTGCTTATTTTGGATGCCTGTAACACCAGTCTCCACCATGGCCGTATGATGGGCTTTGGAGACAAAACAGGATGATGTTGGCTAACACGTAAGCAGGCAAAACCTCTAATCCCTATCTGCACAGCAGGTTGTCAAAGTATGCTTACAGAGTTGCTATGAGGACTCGGTAGGCAGGCATAAGAAGGAGTGCCTGGCATACAGGTAGCACAAAGTAAGTGTTGATTTATTTGTCCATCTGAATATCTAGATGTCCCCCCAAAGCCCCATGCACTCACAGGAGAAGCTTTGAGGGGTGATTGATCATTGGCACAAGGTACTCACAGCAGACAACACCACTGCTGGGTGAGTTTGTAAGTGAATGTGACTTGGGAGGTAAAGCACAGTCAGAGGAGATGGGCCACTGGAGAGCGTGCCCTGGAATTCTCCAACTCATCCCTTCTCTCACGATCATTCTCCATTGATCATTCTCCACGCCCACCTCAACTACAATGCCATGAGGTATTTCTCCTCTTCCATGCTACCCTGGCTTGGAGCCAGTAGACAACAGACTGAAATCTCCACAAACTGTTAGCCAAAGTAAACCTCCCTTCCTTTAAATTGTGGGTGTTGAGTATTCTGGCCCAGCAATGATTAGAAAATAGCCGAGATGCCATCCAAAAATAATTTGCTAAGTAGAAGCCAGCTCTTGGTTTCTAATACCATTCTTCACTAAAAGGAACCAGGCTCCTTGGAGACATGTCTAATGCTAGGACTGGGATAATAAAGACAGAAGAAGAGCTTGGAATGGCTTCCAGTGCCAGAAAGGAAGAAAGCGCTTAAAACTGTAAACAGCGCTAAGCGCGGGTGTCTTCGTCGGCCTAGGCTGCCAACACAAGACATTAACTGGTGATTTCAACAACAGAAATTTATTTCTCATTGTCTGGGGGCTGGGAAGTCCAAGATCAGGGTGCTGACAAGATCTTTCTCTTCGTATACAGGTGGCTTCAGCCTCGCTGGGTGCCATATGACCTCTCGTTACACTTGTGCAGTGGCTACAAGACAGCAGCAGGCAAGTTGTCTGGTATCTCTTCTTTCTAAGGGTGAGAACCTGTGTCCAAAGCTCCAACTTCATGACCTCATCCAACCCTCAGTACCTCCCACAAACCCCATTTCCAATGCCTTTACATTGCAGGTGAGCACTTCACAGTGTGGGTTTGGTGAGAGAAGCAAAGATTCAGGGCCTACCAGCGTGGCAAAGTGTTGCAAGAGCCAAAGGAAATGTCCAACGCGAGCTTGATGTCAGTGGCAAAATAAATAATGCAGCATTCAATTATAACCCAAGTATAAGATAAATATCCATGAATCCACCAGATAATAATAAATGAAAAATAAATGGCAAAGAAGAAATAAATCTGTCACAGAGAAGAATTCCAAAGCATTTGTGTAGATATTCTACTCTCAGGTCTGTACTATTAGACTTCCTCCTGAAGTGTTTGAATAGGAGAAAAAGAAATCCAATTTGATGG
>PVKN010002112.1:7800-44982 GCA_004027915.1 Capromys pilorides
AGGGGCAGGGCAGGGGCAGGGCATGGGTAGGGAGGGGCAGGGCAGGGGCAGGGGCAGGGGCAGGGCAGGGGCACACAGAAGCAGCACTAGTAGCCCTCAGCCACTAAAGCTTGTGACCTCCGCAGATAAATGACACGGTAACTCTGGAAGTGTGGGAGAGAACCGCATCCCGGGCTACGCCAGCCGTGCTGGTGACATTTCAGGGAATCCCGCCAGCTCCTTAATGACAGCCTCAAAACACTCGGAACCGCGGCAAACCAAAGCAAACGAAGTCAGGGCCTTTCTAAACACCTTCCGTGGAGATCAATCGTGACAGCAGAGAGGTAAAATTGTGTTAGGAAACAAAATTACAGAATGCGGCAGTCACATCCTGGCACCACCTTGGAAGGGGATCTTAACTCTGGCCCCAAAGCCAGAAGCCATTAAATTAATGGACGCTCTCAGCTATATTTTAAGATGTCAGCATAAACGGTGAGAGACGACACGGGGAGACGTCCACGGCTCGCTGTGGTGTCCCCGTATCACAGCTCCCAGGAGTTGATTAATGTAAAAGGAGGGGGCCATGGCGACAAGAGTGTGGCGTTCACAGAGACCAGACCCAGGCAGGCGCCAAGCTCAGCCTCACTGGGGGAGGCGCAGACGCAGAGGGAACAACAACCCTCACCACGTAGAGGCAGAGGTCCCGAGATCTGGGACTCGCCGCGTGCGTCCCAGCTGTGGGGGACACAGCGTCGGGGCTTGTGGGGTTCCATGGGCCACTGCAGCTCCACACGCCAGGCAGCGAAGGCCCAATCTGAGCGGATCTCGGCGGACCCCAGCACCCCAGGTCAGGGAATCCATCTGCCTAGATATCTACGGACATGTGCCAGGAATGTGTGTGGCCACCTTGGGAATATAGAGTATTATACACACCCCAGAGACAGACACAGAGGGACAGACAGACAGACAGACAGAGACACATACACAGAGACGCAGCAGGGAGGCTGCCGCAGGCCTCTGCCAGGGAGCTGTCCAAGCCGCAGTGCTGACGTGCAGAAGCTGATGCACGCTGACCAAGTAAAGCAAGCTTGGAGCCTGGGTTCCTGTTTCTTCCTGGATCAACGGACGGCAGCAGGACACAGGAGACACCAGTTAAGGCGGCACCTGACAGAGGACCTCTCGTCCAGGGCCTGGGGTCTCCATGGTGGGCCGCGCAGATGTCAGCGTGGCCCCTGCTCTGGTAACTAAAGGGGTTAAACCCTTACTGTGCGTCCAGGCAGGCAGGTGGAGGCTGTGTTGGAAGGTGACCAGAAGCTGTCACCATGGTGACGGGGGGCGGGGAGGAGGATGACAGGGAGAGGGCGCCTGCCTTGCAGTGTGCGTGGTACGCCCGGCCAGGCCGAATTACAGAGGTGGGACTTTCTTTGGTCTCCATTTGCTTGTCTGTTTAGCTTAGGGTTTTTGTTTTGTTTCATTTTGTTTTGAGACAAGGTCTCAGGGAGGCCTTGAACTCACTATGTAGCCCAGGCTGGCCTTGAATTTGAAGCAATCGTCCTGCCTCAGCCTCCTGAGCACTGCATGACACGCATGTGTCACCATGCCTGGTTACATCGTTTAACAACCGCCATTCACATGTCTGTAATGGGAAATGGTAATTTTCATTTTGAGAAAATTCACAGTAAATCGAATGCTGGGCCAGCAAGATCGTTCAGTGGACCAAGCACCTGCTTAGGCAAGCACAGGGATCAGGGTTCAATCCCTGGCAACAACACATGCTACACCAGCCCCAGCCCTGGCCATGCTGAGCCGGCCACCAAGTCTGGGTGTGCAGGTACATGCCCGTATTCCAGAGCTGAGGAGGCTGAAAAGAGGAGGATCACCACAAGTCCAAGCTGCATAGTGAGATCCTGTACCAAATACATAAAAATAAATAAGCAAATAAATGAATAATTTTTTTTTTGGCAGGACCGAGGTTCAAACTCACGACCTTGCACTTGCCAGGCAGGCACTTCTGCCACAGAGCTATCTCCCCACCCCCTAAATGAATAATTTTAAATTCCATTTATTCTTCCAAAAGAAAACTCAAAAGAATGGATTTCACACTACAGGCAGAGAATGTTCAGCTCTTCTTTAGAAAGACAATACGAAAAATCAAAAGCAGGGCATCCTGGGGCCAGGGAGATAACTCTGTGGCAAAGTGCCTGCCTGGCAATTGCAAGGTCGTGAGTTTGAACCCTGGTCCCACAAAAAAAAAAACTCCTGACACTCGGGAAACATACAGCCTTCCTTTATGGCTGGGGCACAGTCTCGCGCTTGTAACGATCTCTCCCCTCACCCTCGGCTGTGCCCAAGTCAGCGGTCCGTAAAGGTATGTGCTTCCCGCCGACGCTAGATGGCGCCGGGGAGCGGGCGCTCCTCTCTCAGCGTGTCTGCGCGCTGCCAGAAATCTCCAAACAGGAAGATGAAGACGCTAAGAAATGGGTTCGCAGACGTCAGTGAGCCTGGGGTGCAGCTCGCTGAGCGTTAAACGCTGTACTAGAGCTGCTCGATCGGGGAATCGAGAGCAACAGCTCTCTGCTCGTTCAGGCCGCAGCCATCTCTTAGTAAACCGATCTCCCACGCTCTTTCCAGAGCCCTGGTAACGGTACACAAAGCTTTACCGCCTTTCGCAAGAGAAAGTCACAGTCGAGTGATTAAGAACCACGTGCCATGGCCGGCAAGATGGTTCAGCAGTCTAAAGCGCCTGCTTAGGAAAGCTTAGGCAACCGCAGGGACGCGGGTTCGATCCCGCAGCATGCCACATGCTGCGCCAGCCCCACCCCCAGGGCGGCCTGAGCAGACCATAGCGCGCAAAAAAAAAAAAAAAAAAAAAAAAAAAGGAACCACGTGCCGATCAACCGACTTCACCAGCTGCCTGAACTGCAGATGCGGAATGTCCAGGGTCAGTCGCCACCGGGTGTGGTCCAGGCGCGCATCCTCTGTGCTCCTGATGGAACCATAGCAACCAGGAGGTGGTGGACCCAGGTTCGCCGCAGATGGAAGAGAAGGGCTCCGGAATTTCCTGCGGTTTTGCACACCTGTGTCCTCCTGCTACTTCCAAAGTCTGTCTTGGACCCACTTTCCCGACTCACTTTCTGCGCACAGCTGTGACCTGACAGCGGACACTGAGTCAGTAAGGAAGGCGCACAGGGCCACGATCCGTGCGGAGGTTCCGACCACCGCTGTGTAGCATAAAATCCGGCTGCCCGAGTCAGTACACTCGGGCGACAACAGTGGCGTTGTGCTTTGCTCCAGACTAAGAGTGCTCAGAAATGCACTTCATCGCAGCTGATGGTCAGCGGCGGGAGAAACCCTTGTTTGAAGATTGGTATTGCTGTTACCAGCACCTGCGCACATGCATGCCACTAACGTCTACCTGCCATGAGGAAATTCAGTCAAACTGCAGCTCCCATCAAGACCCACTTTGCATGCTTTGGCTGACGAGGGATTCCAGCTTGTGAGGACCAATTCTTTAGATCTGGCTTGTTCAAAGATGGGGACACCATGGTCTTGTCAGAAGTTTCTAGATTTGAGTTTAATGGAGTGAAATAAAAAGCAGCCTGTCAACAGGGCTGGGGTGGAGCTCGCTGGCAGAGCCCCACCTGCGCTCGTGAGGTCGAGGTTCTTTGCCCAGCTCTGCAAACCGTACTAA
This sequence comes from Capromys pilorides, assembly GCA_004027915.1. Classification (NCBI taxonomy): domain Eukaryota; kingdom Metazoa; phylum Chordata; class Mammalia; order Rodentia; family Capromyidae; genus Capromys; species Capromys pilorides. The sequence continues at coordinate 11,471 of PVKN010002112.1, forward strand.
CCACAGACTGGCAATGCGCATGCGCTCGTGAGCTGCCGGAAGTGAAGCCGCCGAGGGAGGGGTTCGGCACGTGTAGGCCGGGAATCCTGCCCCACGTGATCGGAGGACCGGTTGGCCTGACCTCGGGGTGCCAGAGGGTGGAGCGGCGGTCTGGACTGGGAGGCCTGGCTGGCTCACGAAGTTATTATAAAAATCGAAGACAGGCACTGCTGCTACCTGAGCACTCCTCACCGAGGCAGAGTTGTCAGAGGAGCGGCCCTTGATAAAATTCCTACCCCATAGCACCCCTGCCGGAGATCGGTATCGGTCGGAGTCTAGATAGCCGAGTCGCATGTCTCCGGGCTTGCTCATCCGGGCCCTTCTGATGGGTGACATTGTGTTTTAGGGCCAGGCGTGGTAGCCACATGCCTGTAATCCCAGCACTTGATAGGCTGAGGCAGGAGGACTGTTGGGAGTTCAAGGCCAGCCTGGGCTACAAAGTGAGCACAAGGCCAGTTTGAACTGCATAGCGAGACCTTGTCTCAAAAGGACAAATAAATAAAATAAAATTTTAAAAATCTTGTGTTTTGGTCACTTTCTTATCACTGGGACAAAATCCCTGACACCTGCAGCTTAACGGAGGATTTATTTTGGTCCATGCTCAGCAGGCTCCGGAACTCAAGGTAGAGCGCGAGGGGCTGGCAGAGGGAAGTGCTCAAGGCACGGTAAACAGGAACCGCAGAGTGGGTGGAGCCAGCAGAGACACACCCACTGTGCGCCCCGCCCCTCCCCGCAGGCCCCGCCCCCAGTAGCGCTCTGGAGGTTGTGAGTGGATCCCAGCCTGCACCTGCACTAGAAGGGGCTCTGTAAGAGGAGCGGTCAGGCGAAGCAGCCACCGGGAGCCCAGGGCAGGAGCGAAGCGGGCGAGGGTGCCGGGACTAGCACAGAGGGGCCGAGCACCTGCGGAGCCCCAGATGTTTATGTCCGCCCAGGGCTCTTCTGAAGATTGAGCAGGAGTCAAGCGCCAGCTGCAGACTGAACCGAGATTCCACCACACAAGCACGATCCTGGGGCCGGCTGCGCGCCGCGGCTCGGGACGCTGCCTAAGAGCTCCTCTCCGCTGGTGCTGGCGCGGCGGGTCCACTGCAAGCCGCGGCTCGCTGCGGGATTCCAGCACCCACGGGTGACGAGGCGAGAAGACCCCAGGAAGGCGAGTGCCAGGCGGCGGGGGCGCAGCTCTGCTCAGCAGCTCCAGGTGACGCTGTGGTCAGGTCGACCCCGCCCCACTCGCCCACTCCAGACTCTGCAGTGCAGATGCTGCCTCGGTTTCCCTGTCTGCACAGCCAGACCCCGCCCTCCATGCGTAGTTGGGGACCAGAACCAAAGGAAAACATGGAGAGCTACGAACTCAACTAAGCCCACAGCACACTCACACAAACACGTGCTTGCACTCCCCCACAGTCTCACCCACACGTGCTATATCCCCAGGTCACACGTGTCCTTGCACTCCCAAATAGGTGCACGTTCACACTCGTGCTCACACCCATACACACGCTCACACAGTTCCAGTCACTTACAAACACGTGCGCCATCCTGCATGCTTACACACATGAATGTTTGTGCTCACACTCCCATTTACACACAAAACGTGCTTGCACTCTCATACACTTACACGCTCACACGTGCTCTCAATGTGTTGCACACTCCCGTGCCCCGTCTTATGCCCAGGATGGAAATCAAGAACTGCGTCCCAGAAGCAGCCAAAGTCCCAGAGCCTGCACACCCAGCCCGGGCTGGGTGTGAGCACACGCACATACACACGCATCCTGGGGGCAGGAGGGCGTGTGACACCTAGGAGTCCTTCCAGCCTTGGAGCTGGGCATGGCCAGAGTTTCTCACTACACAAGAGAAAGCAGAAACACAGGTTTTAATGGGAATTCTTTGAAGTTGGCCTAGCCTAGAAAGAAGGCATCGGGAGCCTGTCAGCGGCCCTGCCGAGGGGGCCCTGAGCCGGAGCAGAGCCCAAGCCCATGTCACCCATGCCAACCCCAGCCCACTCACATTCCAAGTACAGCACTCTGGGTCCCTCAAGAGGAAGTGGGCCGCATGTGACCTTCAGCACAGAGGCCAGAGATGACACCCACCCCCAAACCAGGGGTCCTGGGTGTCAGGTGTCAAATGCACCCCCAGCTGGGTGTGTGGGGCGCCCTTTTCATCCCAGCACTGGAGAGCTGAGGCAAGAGGTCACAGAGCGTAGAGGGGACCCTGAACCACACAGTGGGACACTGCCTCAAAAAGGTAAACACGCAAGTAAATACACACACACACACACACACACACACACACACTCCTGTGGGCTCACATTGTCAGATAATTTTAAAATTTATGTTTGGCCAGGCGTAGTGGGGCACACCTGTAATCCCAGCACTTGGGAGGCTGAGGCAGGAGGATTGGTGCAAGTATGAGGCCAGCCTGGGCTACAAAAGTGAGCTCAAGGCAGCCTGAACTGCATAGAGAGACCCTGTCTCAAAAAGACAAATAAGAGCCGGCAAGATGGCTCAGTGGTCTAAAGCGCCTGCTTAGGACAGCTTAGGCAACTGCAAGGAACATGGTTCAATCCCCAGCACCACATGCTGCGCCAGCCCCACCCCCAGGACAGGCTGAGCCAGCCATAACATAAATAAATAAAATTTCTTCTTTAAAAAAAAAAAAAAAAAAAAAAAAAAAAAAAAAAAAAAAAATTAGGTTTGCACATTCAAGAAAAAAAAAAAAAAAAAAAAACAGCAGAAAGAAAGCCCCCTCCCCCCCCAAAAAAAGAAAGCCCAAAACCTGTCAACCCAGGAGCCTGAGAGGATGCGGGGGACAGAGGACACAGGCCCAGAAGTACAAGCCAGGCTCTGAAGCAGCCTGCCCTCCAATCCGATGTCTGGACCTAGAAATGCCCCCTTTATGCAAAAGAAAGAAAGAAAAGAGAAAAGGCCACTTGTGCCAAAATGTGCCGACCTGCTCATGCCTGGTCACAGCACAGCAGCCGCACAGAAGTATCTCAAGTGGTTTTTAAACATTACTCTCACAGCACACAATCAAAACTAAACACTCCACGAGAAGCCTTAGTCCTCCTCCGGCGTTAGCCTGCAGGCGGCAATGCTGGGTTGTTAGCCTAAAAAGATGACGGGCAGCAGGGTGAAGAGATTGTTAACATGGCTCAATTAACATTATTAAATTAACATGGTTAACATGCATATTGTTAGTAACAGAGATTCCAGCTTGAAAGATGTAACTGTCACATGAAAGATAGCAATAAAAACATGTATTCTTGAATTTTCATTGGAAATATTGGTAAGAACTAAGCATTTTACTTTTTTGCGTTTCAGAAAAGAAAATACGCATTTCCTATCTGTCTCAAAATGAGCCGAAGGCAATGACAACCCAGAAGCACAAACGCCCAGCTGCCAGACTTGGCCTTCGGATGGAATCCCTCATCAATTTAAGCTGGAGCAGAGCTGGCTGCAGGGACCTCAGAGTGCAGACAATCGGGGACTCTTTGTCAGACCTGGAAGCGAAAGTCACATTAAATGAGGGAAAGGTCATATAAAAGTGACACAAGGGCCACTGTGATGGGTCCCCTTTGGACGTAAAGAGTGTGGTTTGGTCATCCAGAAAGAAAATAATGCCTGCAACACAGCCACGGATCTGCAAGCTGGGCGTGGCAGCGCACGCCTGTGATCCCAGCACCTGAGGCAGGAGGGTCATGGTAAGAACAACCTGGGCTACAGGGTGAGCTCAAGGCCAGCCCCAAACAAAGAGAAACGGCCAGGACTTAGAGGTGCGTCCCTCAGAACAACGCACTGTCACTGGGAAGTTGCTCTGGCCCCAGGTCGTTACCCAGAAAGCAGACGAGAGAAAAGCCAGGCACTGTCTCTGCCTGTCCCCCTATGTGGGTGTAGCGAGGGTGACCAGATGGCTGGTGAGGAGGAGCTGTTCCTCGTGAGACTCACAGCTGGCAACGCCCGAGTGACAGAGGCAGGAAATCACGACCGTGATCCAGAATGCAGCGACAGCCGCATGAATCACTGTGACAGCTAAAGCTGTCCCCAAGCCCTGATATGGAGGCCTTGCTGGTGAGTATTACAGAAATGCGCATACAGAGCAAAAGTGGGCTTTGGAAATGCTTCTCACACAGCCTGGTGGCACAGGTCTGCCAGCCCTGCACTCGGGAGGCTGAGGCAGGAGGATCCCTGTGAGTTCAAGGCCAGCCTGAACTGTTCTGTAAGACCCTATCTCAAAAAATTAAAAAAAAAAAAAAAAAAAAAAGCTTCTCATACCAGAAACTAACAAAAAAATCCTAGCCACAGAGAGTGGCACACACTGGTAACCCTGGCACCCTGGAGGCTGAGGCAGGAGTTCAACGCCAGCCTGAACTTTACAGTGAGTCAGGGCCCAAATATGTTTTATTACCTAGCAAACATTTTTTGTGGTCGGTTTGTCAAAGTTAGGGACCAAACAAGGCACAGAAGTTGCCTCCAATTCACATGGGGCCCCATCCCTGGCTGGCTGTGTGGTCCTCTTGTCCCTCAACGCTGCTTCTCTGGAGACTGCTGCCCTGCAGAGATTCCCCTTTGTATGACTTCTTTTTTTTCTTCTGTTTTTGAGGCAGGGTCTGCCTGTACAGTTCAGGCTGCCTTGGACTCACTTTGTAGCCCAGGCTGACCTTGAACTCACAATGATCTTCCTGTCTCAGCCTCCAGAGGACTGGCATTACGGGCTGGCATCACCTGGCTTATGGGACTTTTCCCTGACTGCGCAGAGCCAGGAAGTGGGGATCGGGTTTGGGGTTTGGTAGGACCCAGTCTGCACCACGGAGAGGCTGCAGCATCCATGGGGCTGGGACAGATGGGGCAGCTGTCCCAGGTACCAAGCTTGGGGACTGTGTTTCCTGTGTCAAAACCCTGGCCACGGGGCCTGGGTGCAGAGTAAGCAGACAGCGCAGACAGCGCAAGTAGGGCCCAGAGCAGCGGTTTCTCAAAAGGTGCTGAGCCGCTTGGCCAGCTGCCCTCAGGGACCCGAACGCCCCAGGGCAGTCACAGACGTGGTTGTCTCCCTGCGTCAGAAAGTTGCACTTGCCTCAACTGAAAGTTTCTGTTTCTTGTTGGCGGCGCTGGGCCCGGAGCCCAGAGCCTCCCTATACACTGACCTGCACCCCAGCTCTCTTTTTAAGAAATGGTATTTTGAGACAGCGTCTCATTGTGCAGTTCAGGCTATCTCTGAGCTCACTTTGTAGCCCAAGCTGGTCTCCAACTCACATTGATCCTCCTGCCTCAGCCTCCTGAGTGCTGGGATCACAGGCATGCCCCACCAGGCCCAGCCAAGAGAATGAGTTTTTCTGTGCATGTGGGCGTGGGTGTCACTAAAGCATTATTAAACCACCGGACCCGAGCCAGCACTGTGGGCCACTTTCCATAGTGACAGGCAGGCCTCTGTCGAGCAGCGGGGAGGACACCTTCACCGGAACAGCAGCCGTGGTGCTGGGGCTGCTCTCCACACTTTCTCCATCTCGGGACCGACTTCTACAACTCACGGTTCGAGTGAGTCACTGCCAGCAACACCCAGGGAGTGTGGCATGAGACAAGAGAGGTGACCGCTGCCTCTTCCTGACAAATACTGGATGTGAGCAGTTTGTGCATAGAAATAGCAGTCAGTAAAACGAACGGATGCCAGGCATGGTAGCACACGCCTGTCATCCCAGCACTCGGGAGGCTGAGGCAGGAGGATCTCTGCGAGTTTGAGACCAGGTTGGGCTACAGAGTGGGCTCAAGCCCAGCCTAAACTGCATAGCGAGAGCCTGTCTCCAAAAGAAAGCTATTGTGGGAGGCCAAAGACGCAACTCACGGCGAACTGGACAGCAGCTGGCTGCGATGAGACCGGAGCTGCAGGCCGCTCTGTGTCCGCTTCCTGCCTGGCTCTTCTGGTTTCCTGTGTTGTTTTAATCAAATCTGGGCACTGAGCCCTGCACCCAGAGCCTCAGATCCATGGCCTGGGTGTCACATCTGATGCTGACCACGTGATTCCGTCGCTCCCCTCTGGAGACAGCAAGTCAGTCCTGGGCGTTGGCGGGCGGTGGTGACCAAGGCCCGTCCCCAGGTCCAGCGTGTCCTGAGAGCTTCGGGCATGTGCTGAGGTGCCCCACTCAGACTGCGCTACTGCCTGTGGCGGTCCTCCCCAAGAGCACCTTAACTGGGCCTTCAATTTGTCAGTTTCAGAGCTGAAAACTCTGCTGTCAGGATTGTAGGTGTGGTGAAATTAACACCAGATTAGCTCCAGGTTCATGGTGGTCTGACGTGTGCATCTGAAATGCATGGCAAATTCAACTTCTTGTTCTTAAAAATGTTAAAAAGTCAATAAAAATACAGACACCCTGGGTATAGTGATACACACCTGTAATCCCAGCGCTTGGGAGGCTGAGGCAGGAGGATCACTGCGAGCTCAAGGCCAGCCTGGGCCACTTAGTGAGTTTAAGGTCAGCCGGCACCACCCGGTAAGACCCTGTCTCAAAGAGAAAGGAGAGAGAGAGAGAGAGAGAGAGAGAGAGAGAGAGAGAGAGAGAGAATATGGACAATCCAGTTTTCTAAATAGAGGCAATATGTTGGCATAGTGGCACAGGCCAGCGACCCCAGCACTCAGGAGGCTGAGGCAGGAGGATGCTCACAGGTCCCAGGCCAGCCTGAGCTACACAGTGCGACCCAGCCTCAAACAAAGAGGCAACAGTTCACAAAGGGATGCTGACTAATAGTCAATATCACATGAAAAAACTCTTCCTGTCATTGACAAGAAAATTCAAGGGCACTTGAGGCCCCTGTCACCTTTGTGTACAGCGGGGTCTGTGTGCCACTGAGCTCAGGATGCTGGGCTGTGCCAGGCAGCAAGCAGCAGCTCACGCCGGTCCCCGGTCCTGTGATCTGAGCCCGGCTCTTTACCCTGAGGACTCCCGCCCGAAGACTGCCGTGCACCACACACACTGGCACAGAACTGAACCCCAGCACTACAGGAGGCTGAGACAAGAGGATCTCAAATTCAAGCCCAGCCCAGGCAAATAAGTAAGTTAGTAAGACCCTGCCTCAAAATAAAAAAATAAAAATGGGCTGAGGATGCCCATCAGCTTTAAAGCTGTATAGCTCAGGCTGGAGCTGACCGCACGCCTCTTGCCTCAGAGTGGAGGCCCTAAGTTCCATCCCCGGTAGAGAAAAAGGAAAAACAAGAGCAAGTGACTAACCAGGGAGGCTCCAGCCCCCCAGGGGCTGCGGGAAGTGCTGTTCTGTGGCGACTGTGGGCCATGTGCCTTCAGCCCAAGACCAGAGCCGGGCCCAAGGTGCTCCTGGTCTCCTGATGCTGTGGGAACAGGCAGCAGGGAAGTTCCAGCTGAATGAAGCCAGGCACAAGGCTGCCCAGGACCTGGGCCCCAAGGCAGCCCCAAGGCAGCCCCAAGGAGTGGAAAGCAGAGCGCACTGAGCAGCACAAAGGCTGCTGGTGCCATCGCACTGCTGTCCAAGCACAGAGCAGGGGCGGCTGGCTCCTGTAGTGGGTGCGGTGCAGCCAGGAAACCCCAGGGAGATGGTGCTGCTAGGGCAGAGACCCAGGGCCCAAGCCCAGTGAGGACAGGGCTGGGGGTCCCAGCTCAGCAGCAGACCAGAGCTGGGAAATCCACAGAAGCTACAAGCACCCGGGTGTTGGCAGGGCCGGGGCCAGGACAGACTGCCGGCTAGGCGGTGGCTCGGGCTGACCGTGGCCTGGGGCTGGCTGCGCCCGTGACTGGGCCTGCCCGTAACTGTTAACTTGCTTTGCTTTACCTTGTCTCGATTTTTTGACAAGCTCTCACTGTGTAGACCAGGCCAGCCTGGAGCGGGCCACACTCCTCCTGCCACAGCATCCCGGGTACTGAGGCGACAGTCGTGCGCCACCACGCCTGGCCGATAAGGGTTAACTTTTGAAAACACACCTCCAGGTGTGGCATGGCTGTCCTGCCAGCACTCTAAGAGCCTGAGCCGTCCAGGCAGGAAGAAAGGCAAAGAGCCGGCGTGGTGACACGGGCCTGTGACGCCAGCTCTCTGGCGGCTGAGGCAGGAGGACCCTTGTGAGGTCAAACCAGCCTGCCTACAGAGTGAGTGAGACTCTGTCTCAAAAAAAACAAACTGAGCTGAAAACTGGTGTAAGAGCCGTGGTCTTGCTGTGCTGCCGTGACAGCTCCTCATTAACTTGTTTAGTGACATAAATTTGCAGGGGTTTTCATCATGCGGATCAACACCTATAAGCATCCAGCCGGGCGTGACGTTGCACGCCTGTAACCTGGCACTCAGGAGGCAGAGGCAGAAGGGGCACAGCAGGTTTCAGGCCAGCCTGGGCTGCGTCACGAGACCCAATCTCAAAATAAAAACAAAAAAGCCCAATCATGGCATAACCAATTACACGCACAACTACATGTAACTTTTTCTTTCTTTCTCTCTCTCTTTCTTTCTTTCTTTCTTTCTTTCTTTCTTTCTTTCTTTCTTTCTTTCTTTCTTTCTTTCTTTTTTAAACTTTATTTATTTATATTATGGCTGGTTCAGCCTGCCCTGGGTATGGGGCTGGTGTAGCATGTGGTGCCTGGGATCGAACCTACAGTTGCCTAAGCTTGGCTAAGCAGGTAGTTTAGACTGCTGAGCTATCTTGCCGGCCCATATTTTTCAATAGTCTGAACACATTAATTTTCATCACAGATGTGCAAACAGAAACATAATCATTGTCTTAAGTTGCAGATTTGAGCACAAAAGGTCCCTCTCCACAGGATTTCTCTTGACCCCAGTCCTGACGCTGTCTGCCCAGCAGCACCCTCAACCCCGTGGGAGCCCCCACTGCTCCTGTCCTCACCAGGCACCCCTGGGTGCATCCTGCCACCTCAGTGTGGAATTCCCAACCACACAGGACACTTAGCTGCCTTCGTACCTTGGCAAGATGTCTGCTCAGCATTTTCAGCAGAGCTCCTCCTGCCTCAGCCTCGGGAGCACTGCCAGGACAGGTGCCGGCCACCAGGCCTGGCTCGACCATCACCTTTTGATCCCAGTCTGCCCTCATGGACACACTTTAGTGAGGGAAGACAGACCTTGAACTGAATATTTCCGTTGCAAGATTCTGAAGCAATCGGCTCATTCTGCATAAGAATGAGCCAATGAGGGGCCAGGGAGATAGCTCTGTGGCACAAGTGCCTGCCTGGCAAGTGCAAGGTCATGAGTTCGAACCCTGGTCCCAAAAAAAAAAAAAAAAAAAAAAAACACGAATAAGCCAATGAGAAACATCCTGGCAGGGCTGGCCAAATAGCTCAGCGGATTAAAGCGCAGGGGCTAGGGGTTTGATCCCCAGGCCTGCCATGCTGGCCCTGCCCCCCGGGGGTGCATTGAGACTAGGCAAGCATGGTGGCACTCACCTGTAATTCCAGCTCTTGAGAGGCTGTAAACAGGTGGATCACTACAAATCCGATCTAGTAGTGAGACCCTGAACACCCTGTAGACCCTTCCCTAAAATGCAAAAAAAAATTGGGGGGGTTTGAGAAACAGCCCGGCACCTTGAGGAACACAGCCCCCTTCCCTAAAAGAGAGGAGGCAGACACAGAGCTGAGGAAGAAGAGGAGAGCAGGCAGGGTGGATGGGGCGGGCAGGCCTCCTGCCTCAGTTCCCAACAGGCCACATTTCACTGCGAAGGGGAGCGGTGCTGGGCGCAGCAGTGGGCGCCTCCACAGGCCAGCTGCCGGCATGCAGGAGTCCAGGGCCAGTCTCTGCAGAGGGCAGGGCTGCGGGCGTAGCAGTGATCACCCCTGCTCAGCCTCAGGGGGCGGAACAGAGGACACTGGGGAAACCAGGATCCGATCCCAATGCCACCGAGGAGAGAGCGGAAGAAGGAAGCGAGGAAGCTTCGCTAGAACCTGATCTAAACAGCCTTGTGGGCCCTGGACACGGGCTGTGCCCAGCACTGGGCAGCTCAAAGTGGGCAGCACTTATGCCATTCCTGACAGGGTCACCTGCCTTGTGGCATGGCACCCGGCGTCATCTGGAAGTGGGCATGGGAATTGGGGTGACAGAAGCACATGAGATGCGCCGAAGGAGGCCATCCAACAGGCAGCACAGGGCCTGAGAGCACCCACGGGGGTGCCACGTCCAGGAGCCAAATGCCACACACAAGGGACACTACCCTTCATCAGCATGGCATCACATGCACAAGAACACGGGTGTGGGCACCTGGAGGGCCCCGTGTACCCGTGGCTGCCCGCCGGGATGTGCAGGGACCGGCCAACCCAGCCACCTGGGGCAGGGGCCGGTGCAGCAGGGATCGGGCAGCTCCTCTAGGTGAGAGGCCTACCCTTAGTCAGGTGCACTGGTGCACACCTGTGGGCCCAGTCTGAGGGAGGCTGAGGCGGGAGGGTCTGGTCTCAGGAAGGAGCCCCGGCATTTACACACGCTTTGCCCCGGTGATTCCCGTCCTCACAATGAGTTCCAGTCATGAGGCTGGGTAGGGCGGGGCCTGAGTCCCTTTCTCAGTGCAAAAGGGTTTCTTTCAAGGCAGGGGGTAAACATCGGGTCGCCTGAATTTCCCAACATTTTTTTTTAAACTATTGCCAGCTCAGCCTGCCCTGCGGTGAGGCTGGCGCAGCACATAGTGCTGGGGATTGAACTGCGATCCCTGCGATTACCTAAGCTTGCCTAAGCAAGCGCTTTAGACTGCTGAACCATCTCACCAGGCCCAATTTCCCAACTTTTGTCTGGCATTTTTTGAGACTGGCCTCACAATATGGCCCAGGTTGGTCTCAAACTCAGCAACTCTCCTGCCTCTGCTTCCCAAGTGCTAGGATCGCAGGCACGCACTACCACCACCACACCAATCCGGTTTTCAACTACACTGGTTTTCTTTATTTACTCTTTTTTGTCTGAGGCAGACTCTCCCAGTGCAGCTCAGGCTGGCCTTGAGCTCACTGTGTAGCCCACGATGGGCTGGAACAGACAACAATCCTCCTGCCTCAGCCTCCTGAGCAGTGGGATTAGAGGTGTGTTCTCCCTCGCCTGGCAGCATGGGGTCCTCAGAAAACCAAAGCTAGAAATCCTGCACAACCCAGCTGCTCCACTGCGGGGCATCTCCCGCAAAGGTCAGAGGCCTCAGCCATAGAGGTCCGGGTGCGCCTGCCCAGAGCAGCTCCGCTCCTGACAGATAACTCAGGAGCAGCGTATGTTCCACAGGTGACAGAGAAAGGCTGGCTAATACGTATTTACACAGCGGAGCTCTGAGCACCTGCAGACCATACCATTAAGTGAGGTAAATCTTAAATATGGCACCATTTCTCTCTGGCTAATGTACCAAGAGGCATCTTGGAGGAGAAAGCAGACTTCCCAGGAGGAGGACGGGCTGAGGAGAGGGCTGCACAGAGCCGGTCGGCGCAAGGCGGGGCCCCAAGCCCTGCCAGCTCTTCATGCACTCCTTGGACCTCATCGGCTGCCCTGTGGTGACTGATGACTGTCGCCAGTGGCACCTGCTCAGAGCAGATGTGTGGGACGTGCGAGTCCCCGTGGAAGCCCAACGTGGACCCGGAGCACCTGCTCAAGACCATTGCTGAAGCCTCGCTCAGTGCCGTGGACCAAGACGTAGTGCTGGGCATGGGTGTCACCGTCGGCCACATCACTGAGAAGGACAAGACCCCCACCAGGACCCCAAAGGCCCTATGGACTAGGATTATTATGGACTAGGACTATTATTATTACTTTTACATAAAGGAGCCTTTCATTCCTGGAAAACAAATACATCTTGATTTAGTGTCACTGTCTCCTGTGCCTTGCATGTTTTTCAGCCTGTCAGCCCAGCCAGTAATCTATTCACAGTACTTAACTTCATAAACACTTAAAGAAGTAAAGGAACCTGATGCTGACAAAAAAAAGAAAAATTGAATAGAAGTAGAGAAGGGGCAAAAAAAAAGAGCAGGTAATAATTAAAATTTCCCAAAGAAAAAAGAAAAAGCAAATTAAGAGCTTTTGCTAATTGTTATGGTTTATGTCTAGTTGTCCCCTCAAAGCCTCACGCAATCATGGGGCGGGGAATTCTAGAGTTCGAGACATGAGTCATGATCCACTGGGATTATGTGTTTTAGTACTGATGGGGTACAATTGATTCCTCCCTGGAGCATGACATGGGCCTGCCTAGGATATGATTGGCTCCTCCCTAGAGCAGGATCAAGGGCCCATCCTGGGGCATGATTGGTTCCACCCTAGGGCACAATGGGCCCACGCCAGAGTGACTGAGCACAAAGAGACTTTTTAAAGGGCTGTTGCTCTCTGCTCGCCTGGTTGTTGTTCTGCCGCCATGAACTGGATGCCCTCTGCCCTGTTCCACTCAGCCTTGGGCCAGCCGAATATGGACTGAAACCTCCAGCAACTGTGAGCTAAATAAACCTTTCCTTCCTTCATTTTGAGTGTCAGGTATTTGTCCCAGCAACGAGTAAAAGTAACTAAGACACTAATGAACAGGTACAAAGGGCAGGAGAAGACGGCTCCCATGGGACACATCACCACAGCACGGCACGCTGACGGGCCCTGGGGCACAGTGCCACCCTTCGACCAGGAGTTCAGGGCACGGGGCAGACAGGTGGGGAGCCAATGCTGCCCCGGGAGGTGGCCGCAGTCACTGGGCCTGATGCCACCAGGGCTGGAGAGGACACAGTCCTGACCTGTGCACACTGCCAACAGCCTTGTGTCACACGTCCTCCCCAGGTCACTCGACCTCAAGACATGTGCACTTGTGTGTGTGCGCGTGTGCGTGCACACGCGGCCATGAGTCTGACTCAGAGACACCAGCACACACCGACATGGAGTGGGAGATGCTGGCAGTGACACACCTCCAGATGCTGGACACCTGGCCACGCACCCTCCACCCAGCACAGGCCTGCATGGCATAGGCTGTTCCGCATGAGGCCAAGCAGGACAGAGCTGTCCCGGGAGGAGTGCAAGGCACAGGGAACCATGACCAGAGGGGCTGAGGCAGGACAGGCATCCCCAGCTCTGGATGCCAGGGGTCCAGCAGCGCAGCATGCAGTACATCCTCTCTCGCACCTAGGAGGGACTCCCCCCACCCAACCCTACACTCCCAGTCCACAGAACCTGAGGGACAGTTACATCGTGTGCCAGGACTCATTAGGATGACCAGGGATCCCACGCTCATAGCAAAGCACTGGTCCCTGCAGCCAACAGGGCAGCCCACAGGGGCCACCCAAGAAGAGAGGGCACCCCACTTGCAGGACACACCCTTGTGCAAGGGAAGCCAGCGAAGTGTCCCCAGCCCTCCCCAGGCACAGTCACGTTACAAGGACCTGTGGAGCATGGCAATGGTAAGCCACTCGGGGCTCTTGCATTCAGAGGCAGGCTTCCAGATCAGAGCTGGGTCACCCTGTGGCCAACAGCCAAGGTGCACAGTGGGGACAGCCTGAGCAGGAGGTGGGCATGGCTACAGGGTCTGTGCCACCCTGGCTGTGGGCGGAGAGTAATCCCTTCTTAGCACAAGGTCTCCGGCTCTGAGCCAGCTGACCATAGACTGAAACTTAGGAGCCCAGGAGCCAAAATGAATCCAAGTTTTGGCAATTGCCGTGACAAAGCTCAAGGAGCCTTGGGCAGCGCCTCTCACAGCACACGGTTACCCAAGCGCAGTGGCGACACCGGCAATGCCAGCTGCTCAGGAGGCTGAGGCAGGAGGACCCAAAGCTGATGGGCAACTTAGAAAGATCCTATCTCAAAATTAAAAACACAGGGCCAGGGATGTAGCTTACTGACACAGTGCCTGCCCATCAAGTGTGGAGCCCCAGGTTCAATTCCTGGTATCAAAATAGAAAGGGCTCAGCCAGGTAGATAGCTCAGTGGACTAAAGTGCCCGCGCAGACAGACAGAGGGACCAGGGCCCAATACCTGGCATGCCACGCTGGCCCCACCCACAGAGTGCACTGAGACTACAAATGAGACTGGGCATGGTGGTGGCACGTGCCTGTAATCCCAGGGCTTGGGAGGCTGAAACAGGAGGATCACTATGAGTCTGATCTCTGTAGTGAGATGCTGTAGACCCTGCACTAAATACATAAGTAAATACATAAACACTAGAAAGGACTGTGGATGGGGGCAGCTCAACCTGCAGTACTGAAAAGAAAATTGATTTTCATAAAATTTGACGGGAAATATTATTGATCTTTGTAAAACAAACTCAGTCACAGGCCTGGGTGAGAGCACACATTCAGTGTGCATGGGCCGTCACACACACAGAAGCGTGCAGCCCCAAGGGGCAGTAACAGCTGCTGGAGAAAGCCAGTTACTTTGAACACCCTGTGTGACTTACGTGTCCCCCGCACAGCCCCTGTGTACCTGTCTCTGTGCCCACAGACCCTGAGTCCACTGGTGGCAGAGATGAACTACCCCACGCCGGGCCCCGTGGTTCCTCTGGCGACAGCATGCGGCTATGCTGCCGCCCTGAGCCTGACACAGCTGGAACATTTCAGGAGCAAAGGACTGGTGGCAGCCTCCGTATCCCACAGAAGTGACAACTGAGCTTGGAGCCGGACAAAGGCAGTGCAGACACAGAGGCTGCGGACCGTCAGACGGCGCACTGGACATGGGGGAGCTACAGGCAGGAAAGAGCACCGGGGACAGGGCAGGGCACCGTGGTACGATGCCATCAGGAGCACGGGAAGGACTGCACACAGCCGTGGGTGGCTTCGGCATGGCTTGAGTGGGGGCATGCTATGTCAGTATACACAGGCCAGGGCTGGGTGGCCTTGGGGAAGAGTGGTCGTAACACCCCACCCCACCCCACCTCCAGCAGCCACCAGCCCCGCTCTGTGTACACAGGCAGCCTGAGGTCTGCCTGCTGCGTGGTCTCCTGCCCACGGCCACCCCCAAACCAGGCCAGCAAGTCCTGCTGGCCGGCCGGGCAGCCTTGCTGATAGCCATGGGCTTGTGGTGCATAGCACCACGGTTGCCCAGTGGGGCTGCAGCCACATGTGGCCATCTCTGCAATCCCAGCAGGAACATGAGCCCATGGGAGAGGCTGTCACCAGCCCTGCACCCACTCCTGTTGCCGGGACTTTAATGCGGCTACTGCATCCTCAGTGCCTTCCCAGTGGGGTTTTGTTGAGACAGGGTCCCCCTATGTAGTTCAGGTGGCCTTCCAACTAGGTGACCCAGACTGGCCTCAACTTACAGCGATCCTCCTGCCTCAGCTTCCCAATGTTGCTCACCCACTCCCAGCAGCCCATGTTCCCCTGAATTCCTTCGCTCTTCAGGCCAACCCTGTGTCCAAGGCTTCCTAGACTCCCGGACACTCGTGGCCTTGTGCCCTGGCTCACCACACCTGCAGGAGTCCTGGCAAAGCCCCACTCCTGGCACAAGGCACAGGATGTGCCATGGCTGACCCTGAACTCACACTGCCCAGGAGCACCACGACACCCAAGGGCTCTGCGTGGCTGGCATGCACAAGCTGCCCAGGACAGGTGCCACCCCAGCTCAGGGTCTGGTCCTCAAAGCACCTACCTCCCCAGGCTGTCAGAGCACCAACAAGGGGGCAGTGTGTGGGCGGCAGGGCCAAGTGACGGGGTGGGGCAGCAAGCAGCGCAGCCTCAGGGGTCCCCAGGCAGGATGGTGAGGTCCAGGCTCAGGTGTCCAAGTGTTAGGGCTGCCAGGACCGCCTGCTGGACACACGCTGCTCTCAAACTCCGCTGCTGGGCTGGACAGTGCCAAGCCGCGTGCCCCACGTTCACTGCACCACACCCCGGTCCCTGCTCACACCCACTTGGTGTCAAAAGTACGTGCTCACCACCAAAGCAGATGCCACAGGAACCCAGGTCCATGCATGGCCAGGGCATGGGACCCCACAGTCTCATCTGTACTGCCCAACGGCCCTCGACCTTGAGACCCAAACCCACTGCAGTCTTTTGAGGAAAATCAAATCGAGTTCTAAATCGAACTCCTTTTCAAAACTTTCCACATACTGACTTCAACCAAAAAAGCCAGGGACTTTTGCTCACGACCCTGCTCCCAACGGCCCATGCACTGACCCCACCTGCAAGCAAGCCCAGCTCAGCCCACCCACACCAAGCTGTCAGCAGGGCGTGTACCCTTCAGACCTGCGCTCACCAGCGCGCGGTACACGTGGAGATGGCTGGAGCAGGCAGCCAGCCACGTCCACGCAGCCACAGCCATCTTTTCTTCCCAGCCATGGCTTGTAGGTCCTGCCAGTTCATGTTAGACACACGCTTTGCCCCCAACTCCAAACAGTTCCACATTAGGACTCTGACGGCCCCAAGATGATGTTCTACAGGTCATATATACATAACATGTTTGAAACACCTGAACTTTCACAGCATGACCACATGGCGTATATACATGACACCTTGGTGAGCTGCTAGTGAGCTTACGGTGACTGAGGTTGGTCTCACTCTGATCATTTACCTTCTCTCAAGGCAAGTAGCAGCCTGTAAGGATAATCCTGTGTGGGGCGTAAGGAGTGGACAGGACACGCGTAAGGAAGACAGCTTGGAGCCTGCGTGCTGTGCCATGCTGTTGGGCTCAAACTCCTCACAGAACAGCCACGTCCTTAGAGCTTCAGGTTGGGGCAGCCAGCCCAGCCCAGCCCAGCCCCACGGCCCACACTGGCTCACCCTGGCTGGGTCCTGCACTCACAGCCTCTGCGAGATGTGAAGCTAGGGGCTTCATCCCAAGCCACCTGTGAGCGTGGCGTGCTTGGCAGCAGCAGGCAAATGCGCAACACCGCCCTAACACGTCCGCTTGACAACACTTAAGACAGGTGGTGTGAGGCTTGCTCTTTGTTGCAGAAACTATTGCTTTGTGGAGGCCACATGGAGATGGGGTTCTGTGCCACAAAACATGAGAACACCCCATACTCTTCACAGGAACAGGTGTCGGTTCCCTCGATGACACTGGCCAGGCACCCACAGGTGGAGAGGACTTCACCGTCCCAGGTCAGGGACATCACACACTTCCGCACCTCTGGACTCCTCACCTAACATAGCTGGGTCGCCCCAGTAGTCAGGCTGCAATGTGCTGCAAGCGCACACAGAAAATGCCACGAAGCTGGGAGTCCGCCGACCGACTTCAGGCTAAGAACAGGGCACTGGGGCCTGGGCTCAGACCGGCTGCACGGCGAGACGGCCCCAGCGCTGACAGACAGGGATGAGCGCGCTGGCTGAGATATTTGAAATACAACTTTATTCTGATTCTAAACGAAAAGGAATGGGAATGACAGTAACAAACAAGATTTCACCACTGAGTATTCTGATGTGACTGTAGCAGTCTTATATTTGAAACTCAAGGAAAACAACTGCGTTCCAAACAGCTAAATATGCAGGTCCAAAAAACGCGGGTTTAACTGCCACACTCACTCCAAAACCCATTCATCTCCTTCCGCATCCCAAAGATGAAGCACATGTCTGCTTAGCTAGATAACAAAGTGGCACGCACGCGGCACCGCTCACGTCACAGGACAGTTGCCTATAAAACTAGACTTCTGACGCCGGCCCGCTTCACTTCCTCACAGGTCGTCATCCTCATCCGGGAGAGCAGTGGTCTGAGCAACCTGGGGAGAGAGGACACAAACGCTCAGGGCAGGGTGCCAGGAGCCGTGCCAGGCCGCGCAGAGAGAAAGAGGGGGCTGGCAGGTTACCTCTAAATCGTGCTCATACTGCGCAGCCAAGGCTGGGTCCATGACCACCTCTGGGGGGGCGAGAGCGGGCATAGCGACGAACTCCAAGTTCGGGTCTCCGATAAGTTTTCTGGCGAGCCAGAGGAAGGGCTTCTCAAAGTTGTAGTTACTTTTGGCAGAAATATCATAGTACTGTTAAAAACAAAAGTGCAGTAAGTCATTAAAAACTTCATTCCTGAAGTGATAATCGCTCCTGAGAGCTTTCTAAGCTAAAGATCCCGCACGCGATGCCCATCACACCCCACAGAAGTCCCAAGTCTACTGTACCTGAAGGTTCTTCTTTCGGTGAAAGACAATGGACTTTGCCTTCACTTTCCTGTCCTTGATGTCCACTTTGTTGCCGCACAACACGATGGGGATGTTCTCGCACACTCGCACCAGGTCTCTATGCCAGTTAGGTACGTTCTTGTAGGTAACTCTGGACGTCACATCAAACATGATAATAGCACATTGCGCTGAAAGAGACCACCATAGCCGTTAGCTCGACAGGAGTACTCGGTCCAGGAAGCCTGGCTCTAGGCCTGCCTCCAGCATCTCCAGCTGTCCACTCAGGTTAGAGTCCTCCCGACACTCCAAGTGGTAAATGTACCTGACACAACCAGTACAGATCACAATTCTTAAATACAGGAGGACCAGCTGAAACCCCTGAAATATCTTCACCCCAATACTTTACGAAATTAAACTAAACAAACCAGCCCTGCAAACATGCTTACTTCCTTCTGAGCAGGGCCTAAAAACATACACAACACATACAAGAAACGTATTCTGAAAAGATCTTTGCAACACTACCCTAGAGAACCGTAGCTTTACTGTAAAACTCGGAAACTGTACAACATACAGACGAGAAAGATAACCTTCATATAATTTATAGCATAAAGAACACCAGACTACTCATGTTGGGCTAAGTGACTTAAAAGTTTAGACGCAAAGCGTACTCAGGCAAGCTGAGAAAAAGGGTTCCAAATCTGAGCCCAGCCTACACAACTTCAGTGAGACCAAAGCAAAGCACAAAAAAGACCCTTCGCTGTAGCTCAGAGTAAAACCCCGAGCTAACTCCCAAGATCTATACAAGCTATAAGTTGCCATCACAAAGGAAGATTCTAGAACACCAGTATTCTCTCATGATCTTCTTTACACGTACTTGTTTCCATTTTAAAGTCAAGCAAGCACCGCTTTTAAAACATTAGACTTGGACAGCTAAAGCCTTCAACTTGTCCTCCAACACAGACGGAGGCCCCGTCCTCCCGCAGGCCCGGGTCCAGCGTCACCTTCGCGGGACGCGGTTCCTCCCCAGCCCAGCAGCGTGACACAGCACGGCCGCCCGCCCGCCCAACGCCGCGCCCACGTGCGCACCCTGGATGTAGTAGCCGTCGCGCAGCCCGCCGAACTTCTCCTGGCCGGCCGTGTCCCACACGTTGAACTTGATGGGGCCTCGGTTGGTGTGGAACACGAGCGGGTGCACCTCCACGCCCAGTGTGGCCACGTACTTCTTCTCGAACTCGCCCGTCAAGTGGCGCTTCACGAATGTGGTCTTGCCGGTGCCGCCGTCGCCCACCAGCACGAGCTGCAGGGAAGGCGGCTGAGCCCGGCCCGGCCCCACGCCCCGCAGCCAGCCCGGTCGCCACCCCGCTCCCCGCCCCGCGCACGCACCTTGAACTGGACCTGCGGCTCCCCCTGCGCGGCCATCGCGGTGATCCTGCGGGAAAGGCGCGCGCTTACAAAGGCCGCGCGGCGCGGGACCAGCGGGGACGAGGGCGGTGGGGGATGGGGCTGGAGCGCAGGGGGCGCTGGCCGCACCCCGCCCGCTCGTCCGCTGACCCGTACCCGACCCACCCGGGCCTCGGCCGCTCCCCGGAGCTTCCCCCGCCTCCCAGGGCTCCCCGCCGCCGTCCGCGCCCGGCCCAGCCGCTACCTTCCAGAAGAGTCTCCGCGCCTGTCCGACTGAGGCTGGAAAGATGGCGGAAGCGCGATTCAAATGCCGGAGACGCAGCCGACGCCGGCGCGCGGGGGGCGGAGCCTCGCGGGGCGGGGTAACGGCGCCGCGCCCAACCACGCGGCCTCACGCGCGCGCGCGCACGTACGCACGCACGCGCCCGCTCGGGAGGCCGCTTTCGCTGGCAGGTGATAGGACGCTTTAAGGCGGTGCGGCGGAGGGTCACGTGGGCTCGCAGGAGGCACACGTGCGCGCGCACGCCAGGGCGCGGGTCCTCGTGTGCCGGCTCCGAGGGCGGGTTCCCGCCACGCATGCGCACAGAGTGCGCGGCCCTCCCAGCTCCTGCGGGTCACGCGGGCGGAGGCCTGTGCTGCGCGGGAAAGACGTCCGCAGAACACGCTGTGTGCCTGTCTGCACCGAGCCCCGGGCCTGCCCAGCACCAGCCGCCGCGCCCAGTTCCCACCCACGCGGGATCATCCGGGCGGGCGGGGCAGTCACGTGGTCAGCGCCGCAGAATGAAAGAGGGGGAAGGAATGAATGAATGAATGAAAGGGCGCGTCCTCCCCGGGTCCGCGGCGGTCCTGCCGCTGCGCCTCCACCCCTGCGCCCCAGCCCTTGGACTGGGTGGCCATGCGTTCGCCCGGGCCCGCCCCCCAGGCGCAGTGGGCAGCCGGTCCTGCGGGCGCCTCCCTGGGCGCTGTGCGCAGGGTGCGGGCTCCCGTGGCACAGTCGGGCGTCACGCCGGGGCGGCTGGCCACGCGGCGTAGGCCACGGACCTCGGGGGACGGCGGCCTGGGCTGGCCGAAGAGCAGTTTCCTTTGGAGGGCGGCCTGTGTTCGCACAGGCCAACGCAGCAGTCTCGCGGGGAGAGGAGGTTGCCTCTGGACGGGCCTGTAGGTCCCGAAGCGCCGGTGGCGTCGGATGCGGGACTGCAGGCACGCCACGCCGGTCTCCTGCTGGGGCCCGCACCACGTCGGGGGCAGCAGGGCGCCAGGAAGACTCACTTGACATTTGCTCAGAGGCGCATGGTTCCCAGGGGCTGAGCACAACAGCGCCACCGCACATTACATGAAAATCGGGCCCCCCAGTTAGTTACTCCGGCAGCGCCTGCCGGTGGCTGCATGAATTACCGGTCCAAGCTCAATCTGTGAAGTTCACGATTAGGCTGAGGCAGGAGGGTGGCGGGCCTGCGTGTTTGTGCTGCCACGCGTTCCAGATCCTCGCCTGCCGTGGCTCTACAGTTCACAGGCACATTGATCTATACATTTCTGCCACCTGGTGTAGGTTGAAAACCTGTGTTTTCAGAACTTTAAAAATTGTAACTGCAGCCGGGCATGGTGGCGCCCGCCTGTAATACCAGCACCTGGGTGGCTGAGGCAGAAGGATCAGTGCGGGTTCGAGACCATCCTGGGCTACAAAAGTGAGCTCAAGGCCAGCCTGAGCTGCATAGCGAGACCCTGTCTCAAAGACAAAAAAAAAAATTGTAACTGCAGTTGGACATGGTGGTGCATGTTTGTCATCCCACCCCTGGGGGGACTGAGGCAAGAGGATTGCCTTAAGTTTGGGACGAGCCTGACCTGTACAGTGAGACTCTGTCTCTATAACCAAAATAATAATAATAAATGCATTTTAAAAATTGTAACTGCTTAGCATGACTAAGGCCGCGGTTCAATTTCCACAGAAAAGAAGAATAAAATTGCAGCCAAAAGATGGGCGGAAAGTTGCGAGCTGGGTGTGGCAGCCCACACCTGTAATCCCAACATGCTAGAGGCTGCGCAGGAGGATCCCCATGAATCTGAGGACGGCCTGGGCCTCCTAGCAAGACTGTCTCAAACGTCACATTAAAAGGAATAGCAGTGCTTCTGTACTTTTTTTAAAAATTGAAAACGTTTTCCAAAAAGGCCACAAGGACTTTCGGCCTACCTTTCTTTCCAGTCTCGTGCCAGCCTTACTTGCTTTCCCGTTTTTTATTTTTCTCAGCCGTTTTCTGTCATGCCCCCATCTGCATGCTCGCATATGTGCCCGTGTCTGATTTCTTAAACCATAACTGTGCGTTTGTGTGACTTTCCTCTGGAATCCTGGACAGAAGCAGCACGCAGGATACCCTCAGTGTGTATTTCCAGCACAGCTGCTGGGCAGGTCCCTCCGTCAGGAGGCGAACGTGTGACATCGCCACTGTAAAGGTGTCGTCTGCAGTCCTGGAGCAGCACACATCCTTGAAGCGCCTGCCGCTGACCTGCCTGGACACCACCTCGCTTGCTGGTGTCCAGTCTCCCCGGGGCGTCCTCCTAGGGGCCAGCGGGTCCTAGGCCAGTCCTTGTCCTCGGCTCCCTGGCCTGTGATGAGGGGACTGTTGGGTTTCCCCAGACCCAGAGCAGCAGGGCCGGCTGATCACTAACAGAAGCTCCCAAGACTGTGCTTAACAGCTTTGCCGTCTGTAAGTGGACAGTCTGATGTGTCCTCTATGGGGTCCATCTGGTAGTTCTTCAGTTAAGTTCTGGTTGTGCAGCTCCAGGATGGATACCCCAGAAGGATGTGTGTACCAGCCCACCTGAGCCCCTTTTCGCACCCTGTAGTGTTGTAGTCTGCCTCTTTCCTGGCTGGTGCCCACCTCTCCCATCCCATCCTGGGCTCCGGAAAGTCCCAGACCCTCACAGCCTTTCTGTGTCCTGCCTCAGTCCTTGGTGCCTCATTAACCCACTCCTCCCACCCCTCAGGCGGTGACTCCCTCTCCAGCCCAGACCCACCATCCCAGCTTTTCTCATGGCGTTATTCACGCAGTGCTTTTTGGCAAAAATGAAGTGCCTGCCGGGCGTGGTGGCGCATGCCTGTAATCCTAGTACTTGGGAGAATGAGGCAGGAGCATCGATGTGGGTTCGAGACTAGCCTGGGCTACAAAAGTGAGCTCAAGGTCAGCCTGAGCTGCATAGTGAGATCCTGTCTCAAAAAGACAAAAAAAAAAAAAAAAAAAAAAATGAAGTCCCTGGTTCACAGGGCGCCTGGTGCATGATCGATGCTCATTAACACTGGGGAGTTGCTGGCTGCATTGCTGTTGACCCCTCCCGAATACATCGAGGGCAGTTGGGCCAGCGGCATTGCATTCTAATCAAGTGAGTGCGGTTTGAACACGCACGCTTAGCAGAGCTCTGCACAGCTCTGTCCTGCCTCCCACAGATGGGTAAGCAGCCAACTGACACCTGCGCTGCCGAGCACAGGCCTGGGCTTTCCTGCCTGGCTGTCCCCAGACACTTTGGTGGCTTTGAAAAACCATAGAGAAGCCATTCTCCAGGATAGCATTGTCTGATTCACTGGTCAGCACAGTGACTCATCAAAGGAGGCATCGCTTCCCCTGGTCCCTTTTCAGACAGTGTAACGACCTCTGGAGGAGCTCAGGGTCATGCAAGATGCACGTGACCTCAAGGCAGCTCGGAACTGCTTTTCCCAGGATGCCTAAGGAGGGATGGCTCAGAAGCCTGTGCTGTCCAGATGCACATGTGAGTGTACGCTCAGGACTTGAGGATCTTGTTTCACCACAGGCGAGGTGGCACAGGTCTACAACCCCAGCACCTGGGAGGTTTAGGCAGGAGGGTTGCCGTGCCTTCCAGACCAGCTTGGGCTACTTGAGTGCAAGGCCAGTTTGTACTATACAGTGAGATCTTGTCTGAAATATAAATAGCAACTGGTTACCACCCTGTGAAAACCAAGTGGCTCTGAAACAGCCCCATTCCTGGGTGCTCTTCTGATCCGGAGGCCAGCCCAACTCTGCTCTCCATGAGCTCGCCCTGGACTTGGGGCTTCTGGCTGGTGACAGGGCAGAGCTCTGGGGCTTGGGTCTGTCACCTTGGGACAGCAAGTGGCCAGCCCACAGGACAGCCAGCCCTGCAGTCAGACTGCTGCAGCAACACCTGAGGTCCCCAGGAGAGCGTGGATCTTCTGCCAGCTGTGAGCACGTCACACCTGTGTGCAGCTGTGTCACACCTGCAGCCCTGACATCTGACCAGGTATGGCACTGCCAGGCACCAAGGGCACACAGAATATGAAGCTGTGGTATTGATTGGGGCAGGGTGCCTTGCACCAGTCCCTGGGTTCTGTGCCCAGCATCTGCTGCGCCTTCTAATTCTTTTTATTTATGCAGTGCTGTGGGGAGAGCCCAGGGCCTTGAGCATGCCAGACAAGTGCCGGCCCACTTCGCTGAGCCCCCAGCCTTTTCTTTCTTTCTTTTTTTTTTTTTTTTTGAGGCAAATGTCTCTTTGTACTTGAACTCACCAACCCCTGACCGCCTCAGCCTCCCAGACACCAGGAGCACAAGCATGCATCCAATGCCTGGCTCCATCCACTTCTGTAATCTGCGGTACAGGGATAGCTAGAACCTGATGTTGTACGTAGAAATCTAGATGTCTGGTTTCTTCTGAGAATCTGAGATGGGTCAGTATTGGACCCTACTGTGAGCTGCTGTGGGGTGGGGGGGTAGGTGGGTGCTGGTCCCTGGGGACCCTGGAGACTCTGCCCCCTGACCCGGCATCTGACACTAGTGGCTCTGCTCATTTACCTACCTGTGGAGCTCGGAACCCTAGTGAGCCCAAGGCAGAGTGAGGGAAGGTTCCGGTTCTCCCCTCACCCCTCACCCTTCAGCAAGCACCTGGTCTTTGTATGTTTTGTCTTTTTGAGACAGGGTCTCACTATGCAGTTCAGGCTGGCCCTGAGCTCACTTTGTGGCCCAGGCTGTCCTCTAACTCACAAGGATCCTCCTGCCTCAGCTCCTCGAGTGCTGGGATTACAGGTGTGCGCCACCACACCTGGCTATGAGCACCTGCATGATACTGTGTTCCAGGCACTCCGCAGGGGTGCATGATGAGTCTGGACAGGAGATGGACCCACAGTAGTGAAATGCAGCCTGTCCTCCATGCGTGCAGGGTCTGACTTGGAATCCAGCCAGCCGCAGAATAGGATGGCTGGGGAAGCTGAGCGTGTATTAAACACAAATAAAATGGTTTTTGTCAGTGTCACCCTAACATCACAGTAGAGCAGCTATGTGCAGGCCCAGTTCACTGCATCAGGTGTCGTAAGTAATCCGGAGCTGACCGAGAGAATTTAGAGGGCCAGGTAGGCAGGATGTAGCAGGCTATGGTAGTCCAGCACTGTGTTCCTAGGCTTAGGAGGCTGAGGCAGGAGAACGGCAACTTTGAGCCCAGCCTGGACAACCTGGTCACCTGGTGTGACCCTGTCTCAAAATGAAAATACATGAGAAAGGGCTGGGGATGCAGCTCAGGGCAGAAGTTCTGGGTTCCATCTGTAGTAACATGCACACAAACACATTCATGTGGAGCAGAGACTGTAGGCTCCATGCAGATTCTCACCCTTTGCTGTGAGGGGCTTGGGGACCTGATGGCTGGGCAAGGTGCAAGTTCAAGCCCAGCCTGCATGATGTAATGAGATCCAGACCCTAAATGCAAGACTTCAGGAAGGGTGCTGCCGTAGCTCAGGGTTTCCTCCCCAGGACTGAAAAGAAAGTGCATGTATGCACCCTTCCGACGCACAGCTTTCCAGGATGCATTTTATTGGGCATATTTTCCTGTGACTTGGCATTTTGCACACCGGGTTTTTATTTTATGGGACTTCACATTCCCGAGAGAATGGGGTGGCTTGGCAGGGAGTGTAGGGTTTTGCTATGCTGCTCAGACTGAGCTTGAACTCACCGTGTAGCCTATGATGGCCTCAGCCTCTGGTGTAGAGATTATAGGCTATGTCACTGCCACACTCTCTTCATTCTTTATTTTTTATTTCTTTCTTTATTTTTTGTCTTTTTGAGACAGGGTCTCGCTATGCAGTTCAGTCTGGCTTTGAGCTCACTTTTGTAGCCCAGGCTGGTCTTGAACTCACAGCGATCCTCCTGCCTCGGCCTCCCAAGTGCTGGGATTACAGGCGTGCGCCACCATGCCCAGCTATTCTCTTCATTCTTTAGTGTCACACAACGACTGATGAAACCTGACCATTGCTGTGACTTTTTTTCTTTTTGCAGGACCCAGGATTGAACTCGAGACCTTGCGCATGCCAGGATGGTGCTGATGCCACTGAGCTGTATCTCCAGTTAAACTTGCAGAAAATACTGTTGGAGAGCTGGGCATGGCACATGGCTGTAATCCCAGCATTTAAGAGGCTGAGGCAGGAAGATCACTGGGAGTTTGAGACCACCCTGGGCTACAAAGTGAGCTCAAAGCCAGGCTGAGCTGCGTAGCAAGACCCTATCTCAAAAAAAAAAACAAAAAGTAAAAGCAAAGACAGAACTTGGAACTGCGAGGTCCCCACATCTCCCTGGGCCCTGAGGGTCGCGGCTGTCAGATTTGCGAGGCTTTGGGGCAGTTTCCACAGGTGGGAAGCAGGAGTGACTGTGGACACGGTGACAAGCGGAGTGAGTACATGCAAGGCCGTTTCCCTGCCCCCTCAGAGCTCTGGGTCACGTGTTGCCAGCCCAGAGGCCAGGCACCCCCTTGCCCTGCTGGCCCGAGATCTGAGTCCTCCAGGGCACCTGCGCTTCAGAGGCGCTTCATCCCGACACTGCAGATGATTTGGGGTTTTCCTGAACTCGTCTGACAGTAACTTGGGGCCCCGGGTCTCAGGGGCTCTGGCCCACCCCATCCCGCAGGACCCACTCCAGAAGCTGAGTTCAAACCTAGCTTATGGGAGCTCACTGAGACAAGATGCGTCGGGAGCAGTGCTTCCCGGTCTCCTCCCTGTGGTCGCCTGGCCCAGCACAGGCACAGAGACCTCAGGCTGCAGGCAGCAAGGGCCAAGAGACCCAGCAGGGTAGGAGCCGGGTGGCTGGGGCTGTGAAGCCGAACTCTGCCCAACAAAGAGGCTGACAAAGGCTCCAGAGCAGAAAGCTCTCCGAGACTTCCCTGGCCAAGCCCACGTACAACTGTCTTGTCTTCTGAAATGGAAAGGAAACAAACCTGATGTCCTGGGGCAGAGGGGACAGTTGGAGGTGGACGGGATGAGGTTCTGTGCCCCAGAAAGGGGGAAGACAGGACGACCACTGCCGCTCCTCTGTCTCAGCACCAGCTAGTAGCACGCTGTCCGCTGGCTTCCTGGGCGGGGACCCTACAACACCCCAGCCTTGGGGAGAGAATGCCAGACTTCAGGGAAGAGTGTGGCCCCGCGAGCCGTCCTGTGTGTTTCCTGAGGTGGTTCCGGGGGCCTCTGGTGCTGATCCAGCTCTCGCCGCTGGGACTAAGCACACAGGCTCACTTTAGGTGACTGGGATGTGCGCCAGAAGGAGCGCTGCGCAGATCAGCGGCCCCGCCTTCCCTTCTTCCCTTTCCGGTGCGCTGCGTCCAGGGCTCTGTGCCGGGCCCCCAGGAGCCAAGCACCTGGCCAATTGGGTGTCTGTTAGTTTTCTATCACTGCCGTTGAGCATGATGGAAACTGGTATTCAGAGCAGATTCCAGGGCTCCTGTCCGATAGATCAGAAGTCTGTTGGGGCTCCACCAGCTTCTCTGCCCTGAGTTTCACAGACTGGGATCAAGATGCAGCCCCTCAGCTCTTCCTGGGGGCCACAAGAAAGGGCCATTTCTGGCACCGAGGTCTCCTGATCCCGTGGTGGTGGCATCTGCAGGGCCCACCCTGGGCCCCAGAGCTGTCTCCCGGGTGTCCTCATGCAGCACCCACGTTTTAGGACCACGCGGCCCTCCAAGCACTCCTGTTCTGTCTTTCCTTTCTGCTGCAGAAAGTCCTCTGCCTTTGAGGGTTGGGGTGATTGGACTGGTCCAACCGCTAGTGACCCAAGAAGAGCTCTCTATCCCATCGAAGAGAACACAATCACACTCTGGGACACCGGTGTGAGTAGTAATCGGGGCCCAGGGCAGTGACTACATGCATTTTGTTGGGCGGTTTCGCTTTTCCACTTTTCTAAGATGGCTCACTGCCGGGGAAGACACAGTGGCAGTCGTCTTCCTCTACAGGGGAGGCGACCACCAGCATGACCAATGATTCCTTTCTTGCGTGTGTCCATTTCTTTTGATTTTGATGCAGGCAGAGAAAACTGATCTGGGGTGGATGACCTCCAGTAGGGAACCTCCAAATGATACAGGGAAAACTGATCTCCCAACCTGAAAAGTACCTGGGACGAGTTCGTGTTCTCTAAAACCAAAGAATGAGTTTTAGGAACAAACGGAGGTAATGAGCAGAACATATTTATCGAGGGAAAGAAAGCTCTTGTCTGAGAGAGGGACAGGAGGGGGGTCCCGAGTGGGTGTCCCCAGGAAACTGTCTCTTCCAGGGACTTTTATAGAGGAGAAGCCATGGGAACTCGCTTAGGTGGGACAAACACTATGGTCAACCAATGAGATTACAAGCACCGTTGCTCACATAACTGATTAAAATCAGGATCCAATGGGAAAGCAAGTCACGTAGCAAGCGGGCAAGAACACCAGCTATTGGGCTTGGGCTCATGACTCCAGGCTCTTTCAAGGTGATTGATACCTACTTAGCATATCAATCCCTGACGCCCATCCCTAGGGAAGTATGTAGCTGCATTTGTTTACTCTTGTCTTGAGATCTGGCCCAGGGCGGAGGAGTGTCTGTCTCTAGTTGTAAAGTCCCCTTATCTGCCATGTCGTCCTTGCGGGCCCGGTCCTGTCTGACTGCCTATAGTATGTCTGTCTCATTTAGCTGCCTACAACAATTTGATCTTTTACAACAGCAGTTTGAACTCACTACTGTGATCTGACCCATTCTACTCCAGAGACAGCTTGGCTGCGTACATCTATGCCTAACAGGGACAGCAAAGACGGAAGCACTGGCTGGCAGTTCAGTCCTCCACTGGCCTCTCTCTCTCTGCCTCTCTCTCTGGTCTTTTTGAGATACGGTCTTGTTAAGCAGCTCAGGCTGGCCTTGAACTTGCTTTGTAGCTCAGGCTGGTCTTAATCTACCACTGATCCTCCTACCTCAGCCTCCCCAGTGTCGTTTGATAACCAGGTGGAGAAAGTGGCGAAGCCAGGTCTGAGTCAATAGTTACTGGAGGTTGAAAAGGAAAGTGGCTGAGGGCTGGAGGGGTTGTGAAAGAGTAGGGCTTCCTCGTGGGGCCCTGAGGGGGCTGCTGCCCAGAAGGTTCAGGGAGAGGGGCTGGGGGAGAGGGTAGGGGGGTGGAGTAGCAGACAACCTAGGAGAGAGCCGGGGGCGTGCCTGCAGATTATAAATTTGTCTGGCAGTGCGCCTTGGAGGCTCTGATCAAAACTGAAACCACTTGTAATTGCTTCCAACTGTGGGATGCTGGTCTCTGGCTGAGGCCCACAGGTGCTGGTCACTTCAGTGTCCTGCCTGGGATCCAGGAGGCATTTGTGTGGACTGTGTTTCATCTAATTTAGATTGACAACAGCACATTTCATTAAGAAGTAATCCCTAGAGGAAACCTTGCCGGGGTTCACACCCTGATTTATTTTCTATGCAGTGCAATTTCATTTCTTTTTTTTTTTTTTTTTTTTCCGGGACTGGGGATTGAACTCAGGTCTTTGCGTTTGCCAGGCAAGCACTTATTCCATTGAGCTATCTCCCCAGCCCCTGCGGTGTAATTTCAAAAGGCCCTAATGTCTCAGTAATGTCACATAACATTACCTTCCTCAGGGGAGAGGTGGCATGGAGCAGTTACTTTGGCCACTACGACTCCTTTGGCCTCCTCAGGGTAGTAGCACTGTTAGGATGCACCCTGCCATACCCTTAATTTTAATCCCAGGGGCTCACTTGAGGCACCTCAGGGCCAAGAGTGTGCTCATGTAACCCAATTCTCCCCTATCAGGCCCAGCGATTGGCTCTGTGCCAGGCAAATGGCCCGAGCAGTCCCAGTTGGCGTGACTCTGGGGGTGGGAAGGCAGCTACCTCAAAGTGATGCCCCTGGGCTCAGCAGCGGAACGCTGGGCCTGGGGTCCTCTGCGGGTGCCTGGATGAAGCCCACTCATGCTAGGGGAATTCGTGCTCTCCCAGGCTTGCCTCACAGTCAACCCTTACCCAGCAATCTATCCCCTTGACCAAGCGTTCGCCCACCGCCGCCTCCATCCTTGCAGGTGTGGATGGGGCTGCGTGCAGGTAGGTGTGTGTGGCTTCTTACGCAGCGTGACTCATCCAGGCCACACTGTGCATACGTATCTGCAGTTGGTTAGGATTTGATTCTTTCATCAAGTTTAAAGCACCTGCCAACTTGGCGATAGGTCCTTTTACACATAATTCTTACCTTATTGATTCTCTCCCCCAAGTCTGGTTTCCTCAGGGCAGCGTGATGATTTAGTCCTAGGGTGCTCTCCCGTAACCTCAGGTGTCCGGGTCAGGATCTGTCCCTGGATGAGCTCAGAGCTGTCGGAATGTGGCCTGGTTGGCCGAGGCGGGGCCCTGGGCTGTGCCTGTGGAGGGCGTGCTTCCTTGGTTTTCTGCCTTTTTCTCTTCCTGGCTGTCACGGCTGTGCAGCTGTCCTCCACCGTGCCCACCCACCAGGCCGTGGGCCAAATCCTTTGAAACTGTGAGCCCAATAAACCTCCTTTGTGAAGTCGTGGTTGATGCGGGCTGTATGGAGCGCACCTGTAATCCCAGTACTGCGAGGCTGAGGCAGGAGGACCTTTGTGAGTTCAAGGCCACCCTGAACTGCATAGTGAGACCCTGTCTCAAAAAGACCAAACAAAGTTGTAATTATCAAATACTTTATACTAGTGATAAGAGAGCTGACCAGTACATGTAGTTTTTTTCTTTTTTTGTATAGTCAGGGATTGAACTCAGGCCCTTGCGCTTGCCAGGCAAGCACTTATTCTACTGAGCTATCTTCCCAGCCCGTTTTCTTTTTCTTTTACTAACCAGATACAAGTGTTCTTTCTTTTTCCTTTTCTTTGGCACCAGGGATCAAATTCAGGACCTTGCGTTTGCCAGGCAGGTGCTTATATGACCAAGCTATCTCCCCAGCCAGATACAATTTTTTTTTTTTTTTTTTGTGGGACTGGGGTTCAAACTCATAACCTTGCACTTGCCAGGCAGGCACTTGTGCCATGGAGCTATCTCCCCAGCCCCCAGAAACAACATTTCAATCCACCTTTTCAGTTTATAAAACATTTTATCACATGTGGTTTTACTGTTTTATTTTTGGGTTCTGGGAGTTGAACTCAGGCCTTTGTGCTTGCTGGACTGATGCTGCGCTGCTATATTCCCGACCCTGGTTTTGCTGTTTGAGAAATTGTGTGTCACTTCTGAGGATAAACAGTTAAGCATTTGTGAAATGCACATGATATGTATCTGATGCTTATGATTAGTCAGGCCTATCTAAGGCTCTGTAAGCACAGAGGACTTAAAATGGGGAATTCACAGCTTTTCAACTTGAAAGCTGCATTCCCACCACCTCACAGAGGGAAAAATTCAGGTCTGGAAAAGTGTGACTCTGGAGGTACACAGACAAGGAAGAGAAGGGTCACCAGCCAACTCTGAATACAGCAGCCCTCAGCTATCTCCGAGGTTACAGGCCAGAGACACCCCAGGATAAGTGAAAATCAGCAAAGTACTTCGTTATATGTATTTAATACTTAAGGTTTTACAAACCCCTTCCAGGGGCCAGGGAGATAGCTGTGTTTCACAAGTGCCTGCCTGGCAAATGTAAGGTCGTGAGTTTGAACCTCGGTCCCACACACACACAAAAAAAACCCTTCCCACGCTTTTAAAAACACTTCCAATGTTCTTAGGCATTTTCTAAACTCATAAACCTATGTAATTTTAACAATATAGGTATACTATACAGTACAGTATATATTTATCTGCTAAAGAAATACATGCTGTAAACAATGTATTTTATTTTCATTTCATATTCTTAATATGTTAGAACATTTTTAAGACGTTTATATAATTTAAATTTTGGGGGCAAAATCATTAAAACCATAAATAGTATGCATATAAATATGTATACAGTACAGTACAATATTGCAGAATCCTGCAATATAGTAAAAAATCCGCGATAATTTAATTTTTGAAAACACGTGAAATAGTGAGTCCATGAAAATCGAACCATGAAACAGCGAGGGGCTATTGTGCTCATTATTGTCTTCTACAAATGTGTGTGGCTGTGTGTCAGATACCTTGTCGTCGCTGGTCACAGCAGTGGGCAACACAGACTTAACGTCCTATTCTCTGGAGCGTGTCTAGAAGCCTCTCTTCCCATGGTCTGTAATCTGTGGTCTGTGTGGTCTACACTTCTAGCAGGGGATCAAGGCTGCTTTCTATTTTTTTTTTTTTTTTGCGGAACTGGGGTTCAAACTCACGACCTTGCACTTGCCAGGCAGGCACTTGTGCCACGGAGCTATTTCCCCAGCTCGAGCGCTCTCCCTCTCTGCCTCTCTCTATGGCTGCTTTCTAGGTAAGAAGTCTGAAGAGGAACCCTACTGGCTTGTACAGCTCCCAGGAAGGGCCAGAGGCTGCTTGGCAGGGGTGGGCCACCACCTCCTTAAAAAATCCTCCAACTTTATCTTCTCCCTACTAACCTAATTCTCAGACAAGTTCTGTAGTTTTCCTCCATCTAATTTTTAGACCATAGTCAAAGTAAAAAAAAAAAATTATGAGCAGAATATATTTATTGGGGGAAATAAAGCTTCTGTCTGCGAGAGAGGAAGAGGGTGGGGGGTTGAGCAGGTTGTCCCCCGTTCGTTGTTTTTGAGACAGGGTCCTGCTGGCTTTGAACTCCCTATGTTGCCCAAGCTGGCCTTGAACTCACGGCGATCCCCCTTCAACCTCCCGAGTGCTGGGAGAAAATAGAATTTTTGTCCAACCTACACGCATCGGGTTATTCTGACTTACACACAAACCTCACAGTGATGAAGCAGGGGGCGCTGGGCTGTCCCCGGTGCACCCAAGGGCGGTCTCTCCCGGAAGGCCTGGTTTCAGGGTCCTTGCTGCAGATTGAGCTGTGTTCCCCTGAGCCCTCCGCAGACGCACGAAGCCCTCTGAGTAGACTGAGGTGACCGCTGCCCTGGCCACTGCCTCTGCCCCGCTCCGTGTTCAGAGCGGGGCCTCACAGTCCAGGCCGAGCTGGCTCCGTGGCGTGCTGGGGCGGTGCAGGCGCGGTGTCCTCCTCTTGCGCGGCGCCGGCGTGGCGGGGGATGTGGTTCCACGCCAAGGTTGCGAGTGGAAAATAGAGGCTCGCAGTGCGTGACTTGAAGCTGCGCCAACTCGCTCTGATGGCCTCGCTGAGCTCGCGGTGCTCCTGGACGGGTGACTTTCTAATAAATAAAACAAGGGCCAAGGCGCAGGCTCAGAGACAGAGCGAGTGGGCACGTCTCGCCAGGGAACTGGGCAGGCCCAGGTGGGCCCCGCCCCCGCCGCCAGGCCCCGCCCACCACCGCCAGGCCCCGCCCCAAAGCGTCTCTGGGAGGGGGTGGGGTAGGCTGGCGCGTTGCGCATGTGCAGCTCCGGGCGCGGTTGCCGTGACAGCGCCGCTAGAGGGAGGGCGCGGCCCGGCCGGGGTAGTGGCGCGCAGAGGCGGCGACGCGGCCACCGACAGCCTGCGGCCGGGCCAGAGGCGGCGCCGGCAGGGCTGAGGAGAGGGGTGCGCCGCCCGGCCGGCCGGAATGCGGGACCGGCTGCCGGAACTCACAGCGGTGAGCGGCAGCGGGATGGGGAGGGGGCGCTGGGCGGGGTCCGAGGGCGGGGCTGCAGGAAGAGCGAGGGCTTGCAGTGTGGCGGGCGGCTGGGAAAGGGGGTCCAAGCGAGGTCTCCAGAGCGGGGTCTTCGGGGCTTATCATCCTGGGGAGGGATCCTAAGGAGGACCCTGGGGAGGGGTCTCTTGGGGGGCTGGGTGTTGCCCTCTCTCCCCATCCCTGATGGTTAG
>PVKN010002113.1:0-17882 GCA_004027915.1 Capromys pilorides
GGGGATTGAACTCAGGACCCTGTGCTTACCAGGCAAGCACTTATTCTACTGAGCTATCTCCCTGGCCCTGCTGCCCTTCTTTGAGCCTCAGCTTCTGGGTGTGGACAGAACAGTGGCCAGGCATGGTGGCGTTTGTGTCTGGACATCCTCAAGGCTCAGGGGCTGGAGGGACTGAAGCTAGGGGGCCAGGAGCCCGTCTTTCTGCCAGGGGCCTGCCAGTTCTGAGTTGCTTCAGCAATCTCTGCCTTCCAGAGACCCTGGGCTTCTCCAGAGAGGGAGTGGGCGTGGGCCCAGGGGCGACCCCCGGGAGCCCCAGCTCCCGCAGCAGCCTGCTCAGGCTTCCTGGCATCCACGTTCCACCCTCACTGAACTATGAGTCATGCGGTTTCCCAGGGCCAGGCAGAGCCAACCGTGCTTGCCGCCTCTGGCTGGCCATGGGAGGGGGGGGCGGTCCTGCCACCCTGGCTCAGGCGCTGCGTGTCCTGGGGAGAACATGGAGGGGACAGAGGCTTGTCCTCTGCTGGCTCATGAGGCCTGGAGCCGGGTAGGCTGGGAAGCTATAAATAGCTGGCGTGGCAAGGAATTGCCAATGGCCCAGCTCTCCATGCCTGAGTCAGCCTGGCTGGCTGGGGCTGGAGCCCCAGGGAGCAGCCAGCCAAGATCACCGGCCACTCCAGATACCCACCACTGTCTTGAGAGTGGCCCGAGGTGACACTTAGGGAAGTCAGGTCACCATGGACTTTAGCCTAAGAGCTGCGCCTTGATGCAGGAGGCAAAGGGAGCCATGGCCAAGTGAGAGCTGCGGCTGAGGGCTGGGTGCTGGGGTGGGCAGTGGGGAGGCCAGGAGGGAGCTGGGGAGAGGACAAGTGGGCTAGGGGTGCCGCGTGTCCAGGGGAACAGGAAGGAGCCACCTCAGCCCCAATTGAGAAACAGGGAGCAGAGAAGGATCCTCTGCTCACATGCTGTGATGGGTGGGGAGCTCACCAGCTCTCCCTCCAGCTCCAGCCCGCCACCTCCAGGAGTTTCCGGCCCTCCTGTGGGTCCTGAGTTCTAGCCTCCCCTCAAAGTGAAGGGCACCCTCCTCTGACACCCCAGGCTGCGACTGCCTCACACTCTCCCTGGGTGCCCTTTAGGGGTGTGCAATGGAGCCTGAAGTCCAGTTTCCTTTGAGTTCTGCCCAGATGGGGTGAAAACGAGCTCCAAGCCTGGAGTGGCCGAGCCTGGCACCCCAGCACTATGGGAGGCAGAGGCAGATGGGTCTTAAGTTCCAGCCCACCCTGAGCAACTGAAACTCTGTGTATAAAATTAGATGTAGGGAGGCCAGGGATGTAGCTCATCAGTACAGCACCTGCCTGGCAAGCGTGAGGCCCTGAGTTCAATTCCTGATACCAAAACGAAAAAAAGGGCTTGGGATGGAGCACATCACAAAAAAGCCGGGTTCCCTCCAGGTGGCAGGGCTGCAGGAGAGGTAGATGAGCTCCAGTCTTCAAGAGGGAGGAGGGGCAGAGGCGCCGCATGGCCTCACCACTGCCTCCCACCAGACCACTGATGGGGGCCATAGTTTGTTTCCAGAGGCCCCAGCTTCGAGCCCTGCCCCCACCTTCACCTGGCCCGACAGTCCTCCAGGTCCCAATTGTCCTCACCCCTGGTGGGTGCCGCTGCCACAGGGCGGCCCACCCAACCAGGCCTGCCCCAGACAAGCCCCTGTGCATGGGTGGGGACCCCCTCACTGTTCTGAGCCCCCCCCACCTCTCCCTCTCAGAGCTGACTAACATTATTTCATTTCTACAAGCTGTACCCTTGGTAGGCACCAAGCTTGGCCCTGCCCCGCTGGGTTCCCCCAAATGCCCTGGCCCAGGGTCATCCTTTCCCGCCAGCTGAACCCGACTTCTGCTCAGCCCTCACCTGCCATCTCCACCCCCGCGAACCCCAGGGCCCAGATGTCTGCCGAGTGGCTGGGCAGGGGTCCCGGTGGCTGACAACCGCCCTCTGGGTGCAGGCGAGTCCGGGAGCGGTGGGGCGGGGACACCGGCGGGCGGGGACACCAGCAGGCAGGCAGGGCGGGGACATTGGCGGGCGGGGACAGCGCGACTGCAGCGGCAGGCGGGGGGCGGCGCGGCACGGACACCGAGCCGAGCAGCAGCGGCCCAGGTAGGGGGCAGAGCCGGGCGGGGGTCGGGGCAGGGGTCCCCAGCGGCCCCACCTCTCCCGCGGACCTCCTTTGTCCTGGCCCCACCCTCCCGGCCTCCTCCCAGGCTGTCGCAGGGCCTCGTCACCGGCCACCCTGCCGGCGGCGAACCTCGGACAGCTCCTTCCTTGCCTCTGTCCCTCCCTCCTGCAGCCTAGGCGCCCCCAGCCCGAGACGCCCCGCACCCCAGTCTGACGGCTGACCTCCCTCTGCCTGGGTGCCCTCCGTGCGCGGTCCTCTGGGCCCTGCCAGTCCTCCGGGGTCTCCACTTACCCCCTACGTCCCCTTAGATCGCCTCCTACCCAGGACAGCCTGGGGACCCTTCCCTCCACTGAGATCCATCCTCCTGGGGTCTGGGGAGCCCCTGGTAGCCCCCCAGTGTCTTCCTGCTCTCTCAGGCCCCTTGAGCTGGCCCTGTGCCCACCAAACCCCTCCCTGGCCTCACAGCCCCAGCTCCAGATGCCCCCTCCCTGTCCCTCCTATCAGTCACATCCCCTGAGGGCTGGGGCGCTGTCGGATGGAGGTTACCATCAGCGTCCCAGGGCCCAGCCCCATGCTGGCCACAAACCACGGCTAGGCAGTTCTGCCTGGCCAGGGCGGCTGAGGGGCTTCCTTGGTGTGCAGCCGAGGGCCCGAGGGCCCCGTCCCCAGGTGGGGAGGACTTCAGGTCCTGCTCCGCTTTGCTACCTCTTGCCTCTGTGACCTTGAGCCTGTCTGTCCCTGTCCAAGTTTGCCACCCCCGACCCCCATCCTGCAGTGGAGCTGAGAGTGGGCTGCAGGAGCACCAGGGGTGAAGCCCAGGGCTGCTGAATAGGGGTTCCAGCCCTCAGCAGACAGGGGCACAGCCCTCCTACCCAGACAAGGCAGCACCTGGGTCTAGGACAGCAGAACCCACCACCGCAAGTCCCCCCAGGTCCCCACGGTGGCAGCGTGGCTGCAGCCAGGGTCTACCTGGGAAAGGGTGTCAGCAGGCAGCACCCCCAGCCCAACCGGCAGTCCTCAGCCTCCTCCAGGGCTGCGTTGCCGAGCCTGGGCCCTACGCACCCACCTCTTGGTTGTGGAAGGTTTTTCCCAAAGCTCCAAAAGTTTCCCCAGCGCGTCTCTGGGCCATGTGCTGACTGTCACTCTCACCCCCCCCACCACACATACCCATTTCTTTTGATAATTCAGAATGTGCCTTTAGAACCTCTGACGTAGCTATGTCACAGCCCCAGCCTAGGGGGTGAAATAATAATTGTGAATGCTATCTTATTTACAAAACCTTTTCCTTTTTCTTTAAGTACTGGGAATTGAATCCAGAGCCTTCACACTGGAAACATCCTCAGCCCTTTTAAAATTTATTTTGAGGCAGCGTCTCGCTCCGCTGCCCAGGCGGGGCTCCAGCCTCGCATCCTCCTGCCTCAGCCTCTTAGATGCTGGCTGACAGCTTTGGATCTTGCCTGAGTCGGAAGTGACCCTCCAACCCTCCCCACACACGCCCGAGGAGAGGAACTTGGTCATACAGCTTGGGTAGGTGGAGGCCCAGGCTGGGGTCAACAAGTGGCTCCTGTCCGCTGCTGTGGGGCTCCCCCAGAGGGACCTAAGACCCAGAGCTGGCTGGGAGGGAAGACAGGAAGGGGTCTCCCTACCTCACATGAGTGAGGACATTGGTTCTGTCCCCACAATGCCCCCCCTCCCACTATGGCGCTTCAGGGACCTGTGCTGAGTGACCTTCTGAGGGGCTGGGCTTTGCTGAGGACAGATGTGAGACACAGTAACAGGAGCACCCAGCGAGCCCTGATCCGCAGGACGCGGCAGGCTGGAGCAGGAGGCCTGGTGTGGACAGAGCGTCTGGGCGCTGGAAGCGCGTCTATTTATTTTGTACTGAAGATGGAACCCAGGGTCTTCATACCTAGCTATATTCATTTTTATCTTGAGGTGGTCTGGCCAAGTTCCCCAGGCCGGCTAGAGTGTGGGATCCTACTGCCTCAGCCTTCGTCTGTGCTGGGGTCCCAAGCAAGCACCATTGTGCCCAGCTGAGTTCTGCTTTTGATTCTCATC
This sequence comes from Capromys pilorides, assembly GCA_004027915.1. NCBI lineage: Eukaryota > Metazoa > Chordata > Mammalia > Rodentia > Capromyidae > Capromys > Capromys pilorides. Next base: position 4,229 of record PVKN010002113.1, read on the forward strand.
TTTACCTGGCTGGGTGCTCCTGGCTTCCTGAGTGTCATGGTAGGGAATCGGCACTGTGATTTTCAAATTGTAGTTCCGTTCCCTCACTGTGAGGGCCGTGGTTATAGGAGAACAGAGAGGCAGCTTCCAAATGCAGGTCTGGAGGGCTGGGGGTGCAGCTCAGTGGGGAGAGCTCGCCTAGCACCTGTGAGGCCCTGGGTTTCATCCCTAGCACTACAAAAAATAAAATTTAAAAAAGTGAGAGTTGACTATGGCCTAGGCCAATTGATCTGGCACTCTTAGAACCCAGGCCCTGAAACTTGTCTTTTATGAGGTGCTGGGCACCTCAAAAGCCCTGAACCTAAGGCTTTCCCCTAATCTACATCCCTAGCCTTTTTTATTTATTGTTTTGCTTTTTTGAGACAACTTCTCACTGTGTAGTTCAGGCTGGCCTTGAACTCACTTTGTAGCCCAGGCTGGCCTCCAACTTATAGTGACCCACCTGCCTTAGCTTCCCAAGTGCAGGTGACAAATGTGTGCCACCACACTGTCTCCTTTTCAGTGTTTGAGACAGAGTCCTGCCAAATCCCTAACTTGCTCAGGCTGGGTTCAGCTTCAGTCCTCCTGCTTCAGCCTCCTGGAGTGCGGGGATGATAAGCAATTGAAGTCACCCCACCCTGTGGCTCCCCAAGAGATGCAGGATGCCGTGAGCTGAAGAAGAGCAGTAGCTGGGGTTGTTGGGGAGGCACTGAGTCACCCCCGGGACAGGATAAAGGGAAACTGAGGCTCAAGATGGCAGGGTAGTTGGATTAGCCTCTGAGCCAGGCAGCAGTGGGGCAGGGCTGGGGTGCACCGGCTCCCAGGAACCCAGGGCCACCCTGGCAGAGCCAGAGAGAGGCCCCGGTCGTGACAAGGCCTGGCTTCTCCCACGCCGCCTCCAGCTGAGTACCCTAGGGAAACAAGGGCTCCAGATTTTCTGAGGGGGAAGCAAGCCATTCAACGAAGCATGCGAGGACACAGATTTTGTCAGGGGAAGCAGGCTGGGGCCTGGCGGTGAGCCGGGCCTCGGGGCAGAGCCGCAGTGTCAGCCTCAGCGCCAGCGACAGGGCGGCTCAGGACGCGGGCCACGTGCCACCTTCTCCTCACACCGGTCCTCCGGGGCTGCAGGGCTGTCCCCTGCCCGCGCCGGTGGCCTGCAGCGGGCGTCTGACTGTCCTCTCTGCACAGGGTCTGCTCGCGTCCCGGCAGCCGGCTCTCGGGAAGATGCCGGAGCAGAGCAACGACTACCGCGTGGTGGTGTTCGGCGCGGGCGGCGTGGGCAAGAGCTCGCTGGTGCTGCGCTTCGTGAAGGGCACGTTCCGCGACACGTACATCCCCACCATCGAGGACACCTACCGGCAGGTGATCAGCTGCGACAAGAGCGTGTGCACGCTGCAGATCACAGACACCACGGGCAGCCACCAGTTCCCGGCCATGCAGCGGCTGTCCATCTCCAAGGGCCACGCCTTCATCCTGGTGTTCTCGGTGACCAGCAAGCAGTCGCTGGAGGAGCTGGGCCCCATCTACAAGCTCATCGTGCAGATCAAGGGCAGCGTGGAGGACGTCCCTGTCATGCTGGTGGGCAACAAGTGCGACGAGGCCCAGCGCGAGGTGGACACGCACGAGGCGCAGGCCGTGGCGCAGCAGTGGAAGTGCGCCTTCATGGAGACCTCGGCCAAGATGAACTACAACGTCAAGGAGCTCTTCCAGGAGCTGCTCACGCTGGAGACGCGCCGCAGCGTGAGCCTCAGCGTGGACGGCAAGCGCGCCGGCAAGCAGAAGCGGGGCGAGCGGGCCAAGGGCAAGTGCAGCCTCATGTGACCGCGCCCCGCCACTTGCGACAGCACCACCGCCGCCGCCACTGGACTAGGCTCGTCCTCTGCCAGCGGGCCTCCGCCTCCTCCCTCCTCCTCCGCCCATCGTCCTCCTGCACTGCCACCAACGTCCACCCCACCCCTCCTCCTCCTCCTTTCCTTCCTCCGTGTCTCCTCCCGCCTTCACATCTGGGCTGGGGAAACTGAGGCTGCCCAGCCAGCCTGCTGCAGCGCTGGGCCCCCTCCCCGCCCCTCCCAGCCGTCTCCCTCCGCCCTCCCAATCCGTCCATCCGCTCCTGAAGTCCAGAGCTGGAGGTGGCTCCCTCGCCAGGTGGGTGGGAACGCAGGGAGTGAGTGGATGAGAAGAGCTGCTTGGCCCAGCTGGGACCAGAGAAGCCGCCTTTCCGAGGGCCCAAATCTCTGTCCCCCTGGTCCTCTGGGTGTCCCAGCCAGACCTCCATCCCGGTCCCTTACATTTGATCACTGTGACCTCCCAGGGGAGGGGCTGAAGTGCACATCGACCTCAGATTCTTTTCTTTCTCCTCCCTGGTGTTGAACACGCCCCCTGTGCCACCCCCGTCCCACCTGTGTCCCTTCTCTGGTCCCTGTCTGCACACCAGGTGGAGGGGCCCACGGGATGGGCCTCAGGCCACCAGGCAATAACCACAGGGCCTGTGCAGCGTCCCCTTAGCCTCGACCCCACCCTGGGACCAGCACAGCCACAGCACAAGCCGGGAGGATCCCTGGGGCTTCCCGGCACTGCCCCTGGGGCCTGGTACTTCCACTGAGACAGAGACGCTGGCATGGCAGCGGGGCAGTGCCGGCACCCTGGTTGAGAATCTGGGGTGCTGCGAGGGGGTGACCAGGAGATAGCACTTAGGCCCGGCCAGGCCAGTCACTGATTGGGACTCAGCACCAGCAGGCCGCGTGGGGGCGCCCTGTGGGACTCACTTCCTCCTGCCAACCCTGCCCCAGAGATAGGGCCCCAGAAAGTGTCCCAGAGTCTAGGGTCTCGTCTCCTCCAGGAGCCCCCATACCATGAGACCTGGGGTGCCTGCTGGATCTGGGTGACCTCCCTGTGCAGTTCCGAACCAGGTGCAGGTGGCTGCGGGATGCCGTGTGCGTGCGTGTGCGTGCGTGTGCGTGCGTAGGGTGATGGGTGTGGCCTCTGTTATAAATGCCCTGGTCACATGCGGGGTGGATGGTGTGGCCATTCGTGTACAGCTGTTGACAAGACCCGGTATTTGTGATTTGTCTGTGTGAGTCTTTGTACCCGTTTGAACATGGCTGTGTTTTCAGGAGTGAGTGACGTAGTTTATCTGTGAACCCGTTTGCTCTGATTCTTGGAGGGTCACTGTGTCTGTTTCCGTCTGTTGCAAGCTGGCTCTTGGCTTGAAGTCTGCGCCAGTCAGCGAGGGCTGCGTAAGGAGTCCAGCGGGGCAGCAGCCTGAAGCTGCTCAAGCTTATAATCTCGAAGCTTCTGTGGGCCGAGGCCTCGGGTGGGGTGGGGTGGATTCTTTCCTTGGGCTCTCACAGTGCACAGCGAAGGTGTCTGCTGGAGCCAGGTGGGGCAGGGCACACCTGTCACCCCTCCATTCTGGGAGGCTGAGGCAGAAGGACCCCAAGTTAGAGCTCCCTCGGGCAACCTGGTGACTTAGAGACTCTGTCTTGAAGTAACAAAATAAAGAGAGCTTAGGACGGAGCTCAGGGCAAAGACCCTGGCTGGGCCATGGCCTCACTTGAAGCCAGAAAGGAAGGGGAAGGCCCGCTTCTGAGCTCCATGGCCGTCACCGAAGTCAGGGCCTCGGAGCTTTCCAGACTGAAGGCCTCGTTCCTCAGTCCTGTCCTCTGCGCCCTCCCCGGGGAGGGCTCGGCCTCTGAATGTGACAGCTGATCTGGTAGAGAGCAGAATGTCCGAGAAGATGGCTGTTCAACTTTTATTTTTCTGTGGTCCTGAGGGTTGAATCCAGGGCACTTGCTCTGAGCTCCAATTCTGGCCCTTTTTTATTGTGTTACTATTTTGAGACAGAGTCTTGTTAAGTCACTAAGTTGCCTGGGTTGGGCTGAACTGAAGATCCTCCTGCTTCAGCCTCCCAGAGTGCTGGAATGACAGGGGTGCGCCATCACATCTGGCTTGATGTTCCTCTTAGAGGGGGTGGGAAAGCTGTACGTGTAAGAGAGAAAGACAGAGAGACAGAAGCAGAGGCAGGGACAGAGAGAAAAGTGGGGAGCGCACCTGTGTGTGGCTCTGTGGAATGCAGCGTGAACAGAGCCCCACGTGTCCGGCTCGGCGTCGCTGTGCTCACGTCTGCATGTGCTCCCAGGGCCGTCCCCCCCCAGATGCTCCCTGGGCCCCCCAGAGAGGCAGGACATGTGTGCATGGGTAAGGCCACCCAGGTGCGCGTGGGCCCTGGAGACCTGGCAGCCCCATGTCACAGCAGGGCTGAGCCCTGACCTTGGGCAGGTCCAGGGACCCTGGCCGCTGCTGCTGTCCCCTCTGCTGGCCTCAGGAGTGGCTCCTGGCTGGACGGGGGTCCCAGCCCTTTCTCAGGGATGCACCCTGATAGCACAATTTCCGTGGGGCCACTGCCCACCCCGGGCCTCTCCCACCCCTTGCCCTAGGGCAGGGGCATCTGCAATAGGACGGGCAGCCTGCCCTGGCCACTGCCCATCCTGCGCGGGCAGCCCTGGTGCTGGGGACCCTGCCAGGCTACGCTTGCTGTGACCCACCCCCACCCTCCCCTGCATGTGGGAGCCCTGCCCCCCGCCCGCTGTGGGGTCTGTGTAGCGTCCGTTGTAGACTTAGTCTTCCTGCAATAAAAATGTGGATCCTGTGTTGCCCCGAAGTGCAACGGCCCTTCTTTGGGGAGCTCAGCTTGCTGCCTGCAGAGGGTGAGGGACTGGGGACAGGGGAGGTTTGGAGGGGGGCAGAGGAGGGAGGGAGGAGGAAGTCCAGAGAAGGGGTTGGGAGCTGGGGGAGCATGCACACCTGTCCTCCCAGGACCCTGGGAAACCGAGGCAGGAGGATTGCATTTGGGCCTAGGATAGAAGAAGAAGATCGGTCTGGATCTCCAAACAGCACCAGAGACGGAGACCAGGACCACCTGAGTTGGGGCAGACACTGGCACTCTGCCAGGGAGGGTCCCAGAAGGGGCGCCAGGCAGGCATGGAGCGCATGCAGAGTCCTGAGGCTGCAGTGGCTGGAGAAGAAGGAGGGCAAGGGTGGGGAAGGGTGGGCGCCAGTGAGCAGGGGCGACGGGGGTGGGGGGGGGTGGGCAGGGTGGCCGCCTGAGGCATGATGGGAGTGTTCAGGTGGCCAGCTGAGGGCGGTGTGTGGAGCGCTCTGGCCCCCCCATTAAAGCCTTCCCTAGTTTATGGTGCTGGAGGTGAAGCTCGGGGCCAGCTGCAGCTCAGCGTCCCCTCCCAGCCCAGGAGCCCCATCTTAGAAGGCGAAGAGCCTCAGTGTTCCCATCTGTGCAGGAGCCCAGCTTGCCAAAGCCCCGGCCGTCAAGAGCTATTGGAGTATTTACATATCTGATACATTTTGTTATGTGTTTATTTGGGGGCAGGGTCGCACTATGTAATCCAGGCTGACCTTGAACTTACTACATAGCCTCAGCCTGGCACCAGATAAATTTTCTTACTAAAATAGAATTAAAATGTGACTGCAGGGGGCCGGGGAGATAGCTCCGTGGCACAAGCACCTGCCTGGCAAGTGCAAGGTCGTGAGTTTGAACCCCGGTCCCACAAAAAAATAAAAAATAGAATAAAATGTGACTGCAAGTTTTTAGCTTTTTTTTTCTTGAGCAGCAGTTGGTTCCCAAGAAAATGCACAGAATCAGCCCAGAGGTCACTCCCCTGCTCTCCCACGACAGCATCTTGCATAATGCTGTGCGCCTCCAAGCCAGGGAAGTGACAGCGTTCAGATTGCGTCAGCTTTACACATGAGCGAGAGAAGGGGGAAGAGAGAGGGAAGGCGGACGGGGAAGGGGAGGGGGCGGCATGCAGAGTCGCTGCCGTGTGGCCACACACAACCACAGCACCCAGACAGTCCAGCGCACAGCACCCCGCACCTCCTCCCACTCCTTCACTGCCACATCCCCTGTGCAAACATTATTTGAAAATTATTATGATTATTTTTGGTACTGGGGATTCAACCTGGACCTCGCACTGAGCTCCATCCCCTGCCCTTCTCAGTTGGTATTTTGAGACAGGGCACCTAAGTCACTGAGTAGCCCAGGCTGGCTTTGAACTTGCGCTTGTGATCAGAGTGCTGGGCTGACAGCCGTGCACCACCACGCCCGGCTCGGGGTGCTGGGGTCCCAGCACTGTGGGAGGCCAAGTCAGGAGGGCCACAGGTTCAAACCCAGCCCGGGTAACTTAGCCACTCAGAAAGACCTGTCTCAGAGTAAAAACTAAGAGCTGGGGACGGAGCTCAGTGGGAGGGCCCGCAGCTGAGCCCCAGCGCCAACAGAATAAAACAGAAAAGTCCATTCAGTGTTAGCATTGTCTTTAAGAGACGAGGTCTGATTTCATTGCTGGTTCAACTTCCTGCCAGGCTCAAGCGGCCCTCAGGCCTCAGCCTGCAATTTAAATATTAAAATTCAAAATAAAGATAGGAACCTACATTGCTAGGTGAGCCTCAGGCAAGAGAAAGAAAACTGGAGACATCTATCTATCTATCTATCTATCTATCTATCTATCTATCTATCTATATGCATCTTTATATATCTATGCATCTTTATGTATTTTTAATGCTTGATTTCTTTTTCCAGAATTGGATTTGGACAGTATGACTGATAAATTTGCTTCCATTAAAACTAGAAATATAAAATTATAATAAAATTTGCCTGGGTATAACTGAAATATTTTTTAAAATTAAGTATTTAAAACTTTATAAGGATATAAGAAAAAATGGCATTATGAGCCTTTAATACAACTTATTTTCAACTCTTTCGTATGTTTGTTTGTTTATGTATTTATTTATTTGTCTTTTTGAGACAGGATCTCACTGTGCAGTTCAGGCTGGCCTTGAGCTCACTTTTGTAGCCTGGGCTGGTCTCAAACTCACATTGATCCTCTTGCCTCAGCCTCCCAAGTGCTGGGATCATAGGCGTGCGCCACCATGCCCAGCTTCTTCATTATATTTTAACAATTATAATGTCATGGAAAAAAAACTCCAACCATTTATATATACATATAATTCTTGCTGGGCACAGTGACATATGCTTAAATCTCAGCTACTTGAGAGGCTAAGACAGGAAGATTGCAAATTTGAGGCCAATCTGGGCAACTTAGTCAGAGTCTGTCTCAAAAATAAAAAAAAGGACTGAGCACTTAGCTCAGTGATAGAGTACTTGTCTAGTACGTGTGAGACTCTGGGTTTAATTCCTAGTATAAAATAAAAACAAAAACATCATTATGGAAGAAAGTTTGGCAGTTAAAAAAAACAAGCAAACAAGCAAGGTAAAGCGTGATGGCCTATGCCTGTCATCCCAGCATCCAGGAAGCTGAGGCAGAAGGATCAAGCAGCCTGGGCTACATAGGGAAACCCTATCTCAAAAACAAACAAACAAACAAACATCCAGGCGTGCTGGCACCTGCCTGGGACCCCAGCACTCAGAAGGCTGAGGCCGCTGGATTGCTGTGGGTTTCAGGCAGCCTGGGCTCAGTAGTGGGATCAAGACCAGCCTGAGCTACGTATTTTGTTTCAAAATAAAAATAAAACAAAAAACAACTCAAAAATAAAATAACCATGCACTTATCATATGACATGAAAATTGCATTCCTGGACATTTATTCTGGAGAAATGATGATGTGTGTTCACGCGTGTTCACATGTTTCTGTGGTAGATTTTTCTGAAAAAAGCAAAAAACTAGATAGAATAAATGAAGTCTTCAGGGGTGGGTGCTGGAGCGGCCGACGGGTGCCACGAGACAGCAGCCCCAGGCATGGGCCGCGTCCAGCTCAGTGGGGACTGCTGGGCAGTGTGTGCCGAGACCCCGGTGCTGTCCCCAGCACCAAGAAAGCGGGACAGAACCGTAAGACAGGGTGGTGTCGGACGCCCCAAATCTGGGAGACTGAGGCAGGAGAACTCAAATTTGACCCCAGTCTGGGCAGTTTAGCAGCTTAGCAAGATCCTGTCTCAAAATAAAAAGGGGTGAGTGTGGAGCTCAGCATGAAGGTCCTGGGCTCCGTTCCAGTGCTGTGAGGGAGAGACAGACAGAGAAAGAGAGACAGAGAGAGAGACAGAGGAAGAGACAGAGACAGGAACAGGGAAAGGGCGAAGGAAAGAGGAGAAGGAAAAAGAGAAAGAGAAAGAAAAGAAAGGGAGGAAGGGAAAAATATTGATATAAACAAAAACTAGAGGAGGAGGCTGGGGATATGACACAGCGCCTGTCTGAAAAAGAATGCCCAGTATACATACACCACCCCCCAAATCTAAAGGAATTCAGATAAAAATGCCAACCCCTAAAAGAGGTATATATTTCCAGAGAAATGGTGATGTGTGTTCACGCGTGTTCATGTGTGCATATACATTTTTTCTCAGTGCTGGAGATGGAACCCAGGGTTTTGTGCATGCTTAGCAATATATAACACTCTTGAAATGACAAGATCACAGAAATGGAATGCGTTCACGGGCGCCTGGGGTTAGGGACAGGGGTCTGCGAACAGACGGGGAAGTGGGCGTGGCTGCGGCAGGCTGAGCCACTTTCCTCCTGGTGGAAGTAGAGCGCCGCATCCTGGCGGGACACTGCATTACAGTTGTGCAAAACTCATCACCACTGGGCTAAGTGGGAGGAGCGTGCGCTTGGAGTGGGCGCGGGGGCGCATGCCTGTATGCCCAGCCCTTGGGAGGCTGAGGCAAGAGGGTCACTGTGAGTTCAAGGCTACATAAGGAGGCCCTGTCTCAAACACACACACACACACACACACACACACACACACACACACTACACTGAGGTCTCTATGAATTTCTTAATTTTTTTTTTTTCCTGCAGCACTGGGAATTGAACCCAGGAATTTAGCCCTGAACTACATTTCCAATCAATCTTTCTTTCTTTCTTCTTTTCTTATTTCCCTTCCTTCCTTTCTTTTTTCACTTTTTATTTTGAAAGAGGGGCTGACCGAATCACTAAGTTGGCCAGGTTGGATTCAACTTGGGATGCTCCTATCTCAGCCTCCCCAGTGCTGGGATGGCAGGTGTGCACCACCACGCACAGCTTTCATCATTTAAAACTTGAATTTGAGGAGAGAGGGAGAGAGTGACAGAGAGAAAGACAGGGCGAGAGAGAAGGAGAAAGAGCCAGAGCCAGAGTGAGAAACAGAGACAAAGGCGAAGGCAAAGGAAGAAAAGAAAAAAAAAAAAAAAAAAGCCTCCTAGGGGGCTGGGGAGATAGCTCTGTGGCACAAGTGCCTGCCTGGCAAGCGCAATGTCCCGAGTTTGGTCCCTGGTACCACCAAAATAAATAAACAAGTAAAAATTTTAAAGTATTTATTTATTTATCTATTTTTTGAGGTAGGTTCTCACTATGTAGTGCAGTGTGGCCTTGAACTTGCTAAAGTAGCCCAGGATGGCCTGGAGCTCATGTCAACCCTCCTGCGTTGGCCTTTTGGATGCCAGGATTACAGGTGAACCACCAGGCCTGGCTATTTTACTTTATTTTAGCTTTTTTTTTTTTTTTGAGATGGGCTCACTACATAATTCAGGCTGGTCTTGAACTCACTATGTAGCCCAGCCTGCTGGTGATACCACGCCTGGATCTTGATTTTTAATTTTTAAAATTAATTAATTAATTTAGTACAGAGCCTCCCTATCTATGAACTCCTAGTGACCTTTCACTTCATCCTCCCTGGTGCTGGGATTACAGGTGTGCGGCACCATGCCCAGGCTCAGGGGCCAGTGCAGTGTGTACAGGTTCTGGAGCCCGAGTGGTGTAGGGTACCAGGAATGGAATCCGGGTCCTTGTGCTTGCCTGGCAGGTGCTTAGACCACCAAGCTATTCCCCAGCCTCATTATAAAAAATTCTTTTTTAAAATTTTATTTTAGGGAAGGGTCTATAGGGTGCTCAGGGTCTCACCACTAGATCAGACTCGTAGTGATCCACCTGCTTACAGCCTCCCAAGAGCTGGGATTACAGGCATGTGCCACCATGCCCAGTCTCAATTGCCATCTCAAGGTGCCCTGGAGGAGGGGGTGGGGCTGGCACAGCAGGTCCAAGGATCAAGTTCCTGGGGCCTCGAGCCTGCTTGCAGGTGCTTTAATCCGCTGAGCTATTTGACTGGCCCTTTAAAAATTCTTTATTTATAGGGCCAGCGAGATGCCTCAGTGGTCTAGAGTGCCTGCTTAGGTAAGCTCAGGCAACCGCAGGGACTGGGGTTGGATCCCTGGCACCATATGCTGCGCCAGCCCCACCCCCAGGGCAGGCTGAGCCAGCCATAACATAAAGACAAACAAAACAAAACAAAAATTCTTTTTTTATTATTTTTTCTCTCTGCCTTTGTCTTTTTTTTTCTTTCTTTTTTGCGGGACCAGAGTTCAAACTTCCGACCTTGCACTTGCCAGGCAGGCACTTGTGCCACGGAGCTCTCTCCCCGGCCCCTTCTCTTGGCCTTTGGTGCTGGAAGTTACGTCAGTGACATCCCATCTTTCGCACGCGCTCGGCCACATTACCACTCTACCACCAAGTCACGCCCTATCAGCATATTACAAAATTTAACATTCTGAAGGATTTTGGTTACACTGCCAGTTCGCCACTGCCCTAAACTGTCTTTCCTCTTGGGGGTGTGCACCGGGGCAGCCTGTTCAGTCGCAGGCAGGAGGGGTGGTGCTTTGAGGTCCCCGTGTCCTGCAGGGGCGCTCAGGGGACAGCTGGCACCTATGGGAGGAACAGAGATTCCTGCAGGGAAGACAGGAGCCCTGGGAAGACGAGCCTGGGAGTCAGCAGCTAGAGATCACGGATTATCAGCCTTGAGCAAAGTCCGTGAGGCGATGGCATATGGCGGCTCCATTCTCTTCCAGATGTGTCCGCCTGTGATCCTACCACATGCGAGGCTGAGGCAGGATTGTAAGTTCAAGGTCAACCTGGATACCTTAGTGAGAACAGCTCAAAATAAAAAGGGCTAGAGATGTAGCTCAGTGATAGCTTGCTGAGCATTCAGGAATCCCTACCTCTAATCCTCAGTAACAAGATGAATAATAATTTTATTTTCAAGCTTTATGCAAAAGATTCCACTAGAGGAGAAAATACGATGTTCAAGAAAGTGCCCCTGTAGTTACTATTTTTGACGTTCTTCCGGGGCAGGATTCCTCGGGGGCTAGGATTTGCAATTCGAACTCCATGCCGCTCCCAGGATTCGAACATGAGAATTGCCTTGGCGTGACGCAGTTAACCTCTGGAAACTGGTTCTTTGCTTGCTATGGAGCAAACTACGGCGTGCTGATTTGCATATTATCATAACTCCGCCTTCCTCGTGCGTTCCCAGCTCGTTATTGGCCTGCAGCAATGTCACTCAAGGCTCCGCCCCCTGGGTCCGCCCATATCTGAAGCCCCGCCCCGCTCTCCTGGGCGCAGCCTACCCCGCTGTCTGAATCAGGCCCCGCCCCCTGCTCCGGCCTCCGCCGTCTGGGATCTCGATTGGTCACTCTGGGGACGCCGGGCACGCCCCCTCGCGCAGGCCCCGCCCCACAGAGGGAGCCAGCGCTCGCGGGCCGGGGCGGCGGGTTCGGCTGCGCGGCGAGGCTGAGGCGGCGGCGGGCCGTAGAGCAGGTGAGGGCATTTGCGGTGGTTCGGATCCGCTGTGGCGGGGGCTGGGGCCGGAGTTGGAGGTTCAGGTCAACTGACGAGGGACCTAGGGGTTGGGGGTCAGGGTCAGCTAGGAAGGGAGCTGAAGTTGGGGGACCAGGTCAGCTGAGAAGGAGCTGCAGTCTGGGTCCAGAGGGGGTCTTGGTGTCGGGAGTCGGAATCAGCTGCGGAGGGAGTGGGGTTGGAGGGTGCAGGTTAATTAAGGAGGGGCCTGGGGTGCAATTAGAGGTCTTAGCTCGCTGGGGAAGAAGCTAGAGGAGTCGGAGGACCACATTAGCCGAGAGCAGGCTGGAGCGGGTCTGAGGGTCAAGGGTATTTGAGAGATCCAGGGATCCCAATTATCTGGGGTGGCCCTGGGGCTGGAGGTCGGCCTGGAATTTGCAGGGGAGAGGGTGCACAGTGTGCGAGGAGGGCGTCAGGCCAGCTGGGGAGGGGGCTGCAGACAGCTGGGGTTGGGAGACTGAGTTGCCAGGGAAGGGCGATTATTGGGGGACTCGAGGTTTAGGGTTAGCTGGGAAAGAGCCCTGGGAGGAAGTTAAGTCCGAGCCAGGACAGTGCTGGGGGGTGGAGGTGCGGGTCCAGGATTTTCCGAGGGGGCGTGAGGGGCAGGCGAGTGTGCCAGTGGAGGGGGATTCTGGAGAAGTTGGGATGTGGGGGACCAGGGCAGAGGGCTGGTGGACCTGGGGACAGGTGTCTTTGCAGAGGCTGGCCAGGGAAGAGAGGAGATCGGAGGTCCGGGGTCACATCTGACGGTCAGGATTCAGGGCAGGACTGCCTGCCTCCCAGCGTGTGGGGTGTGGGTCATTCAGTGTAGGGACAGCGAGCCCCCGACAGTGAGCCAAGGGAGTCTCCAACACTCTGCCCCGCCTCTTTCGGGGTGGAGGGTGCAGAGGGCAGACATCTCGGGGTGCAGAAAAGCTGACATGGGTGACAGAATTTTTTGGGAGCAACCGTGGGAGTTTGGGGGCTGATGCTTCTGAGCGAGGGGTGTGGGTGGCACTTTATTTTTCCAGGCTAGGGGGGGCTGCTGAGGCTGGAGGTGGGTGGCTGAAGACAGTCTCCGCGATCCCGAGCGGCAGGGCCCAGCTAGGGCTGCAGATCCTTGCTGGGTGTCAGCAGAGTTAACTGTGTACCCGAACTTGCTTGGGTACGCAGGTGACCCAGAGGTCCCAGCGCCGGGGGCAGGCTCATGTTCGGGGTCTGCCTCCACTGTCCTGCTAGGGTCACCTCTGAGGTGTCCCCCTTCCCACCAAGTGGGGATAATAAAAAAGCCAGAGCCAGGACTTGGTGGGGTCATTGCCAGGACCCCCTTGTAGCTGCTGAGGGAGAAGAGAAACCTTGAGTGAAATATAAGCAACGAGGCTTCCCTTGGGCAGGAGCAAGTGGGAGGAGGAGGAGACAGGAGGAAACAGAGGAAGTAACTGGAATGTGACTTCAGGCTGACCACTGGGGACACTCAGGGGACTCACCCCCAAAACAGAGCCTCAAGAAGAGAGGGAGAGATGGCCTGGGGAGGCGGCCACACATCCCCTCATCATTACATTTTGCAGTATGGGATTGAACCTAGGCCTTCGTGCTGAGCTCCATCTGCAGCCATTTTTATTTTTTATTTTGAGATAGGGTCTTGCTAAGTTGCCCAGCCTGGGCCTGCCTCAGTCTCCCAGAAGGCTGAGGTGACGAGTGTGGGCCACCTCATTATTAAAGGAGGAAGGAAAAAAACAAAAAACCACTACCTAGAAAGAAGAGCGTGAAGTCCGCTAAGTGACTGTGTGTATCTGTTTAATGGATGGCTGCCCAGGCCCTTCTGACCTAGGGGTACCCCATTAGGAATCATCGATGTGTACCCCTAAGGAACCATCAGACTAGGCACAAGCTATATGCTTGTTACATTTGAGCTTTAAACTTAAGTTCATGATGCATTTGAGATTTCTCAGCCTTGCCCTGGTGCTCTGTGGCTGGGTCATGCTCTGTGGAGTGTCCTGGCCTCTCCTGGCCCCACACTAGAAGTTCCCGAGC